>BBXU01000515.1:0-24803 GCA_001598975.1 Parachlorella kessleri | reverse complement strand
ACGCTCTCTTGAGCCTGCTGTACCGAGAGCCGCTTGTGGCCTGGCATACAGCATGTGAGCAGGGGCAGTAGGCGAGACAGGAAGAGGGGCAACAAGCCAAGTGACCAGCAAAGGATGTTCGCTTGATACCTGCAGGGAAGGCTGAATGTGACAAAGCTGATCAATGGCGTCGGTACCATCTAATCTTGGCCCTCGCTGGATGGAGATGCGGTGGTAGCCAGCAACCCCACGTCAGGGGGTCTCTCGGAATGAGTTACACAGGATGGATGGGTTTTCCACAAGCCTCGTGTGCGTTTTGGAATAAGCCCTGCATGCAGCAGGTGGCCTTGAACTGTCCATGACTAACCTCCATTGTGACTCGGTAGCTATAGAACTGGTATGTCTGCCTTGCATTATGTTTATGTTCATTCAAAGTGCCTCCTCGGGCGGGGCTTCATAGGGCGTCTTTCTTCCTTTTCATCCAGGTTATGGTCGATGCTTCTGGGGAAGCTTGCCTGGGACAGTTGTACTGGGGAAGATGGGTGGTGTGGGGCGCCTCCTGCCCGTGCATTTTTTGGGCATGACAATGTTTCCCTCCGGTGTTATGACTGGGAACGTGAGAGGAAGATTCATGTTTTCCTGATGTAGTGTGAGGCTTGCAGAATTTCAGGGGATCGCCTGCATTTGCTTAGTCGGGCTCCTGAAGAACTCACTGTAGATCATGTCGGGAACTGCGCACTGTGTAATAAAATATCTCGGGCTGCCGCTCTGGTAGTGCAGGCTCCACGTCTGCTCCGGCAAGACATGAAAGGCGGCTCTGTCGCTGCCAGTTTTCTGGGGCCAGCACTTTCTGCCTATGCGTTTGAGGTACTCAATGGTATTCTGGCTTAGCCTCGTTCAAAAGAGTCTTCCAGTGGCCTTAGCTTATCTCGGGGAGAGAACTACTGGCTCAGAAGTCAGGCAAGACTCAGGCCCATTCTGACATCATTTTTGTTTTTGCGCGCAAGGTAGTCATCGATGACATAGCCGTGACTTGACGCTGCAGCGCGCTGCCCCCTCTGAAGGAAGCAAAGAACATCCCACACCCGCGATTGTCCCAAGCATGCGGCTTTTCAGAGGCCCTGGCTGCTCTGGCAAGCTGAAAGGCGGCAGTTCTGAGGTGGTGGCTAGTAGGGCAGCTGTAACGGATGGAGACCAGGTAACGCTGTGACGGGCTAACTCGCTACACCGTGCAGGCTAAACGCCAAACCCTCACTGCTCAGCATCTGTGTTGCAGCGCCCCGGGGAGTTGGAGGAGGACAATAATGAATCGCAGGTAGGAGCAAACACTTGGGCAGCCCGTCGATCCACAAGAGATAATTGCCCGTTCTTGAAATCATCGAGTAACGTGAAGTCAGCTTAAGTGGATGTCAGCTGTGGAAGGATATGCACTTGGTGCAGGGTGCTGCGCCGGACCCAGCCCTGCTCGCCGCCCTGCTTGAAAGCCTAAAAATGCAGCGTGGGGAGGACAGTGGTGCCGCTGGCCGCTTCCTGTGCCGCAACCTAAGCGAAGCTGAGCCAACGGTTGCAGGCCGGCTGCGGCAGCACAGGGCGGCGCAGCTGCACGTGTCCCCCGACGGAATCTCATACTTCGATCACTGCACCGAGGATCATCAACGGCTCACCCTGCCCTCTTTCCAGGTACCAAGCCCGAAGTTCGCGTGTCACACACATCTTGCAAAGAACCGCACAAAGAATACCTGCGGCATGTTTGAGCTTTGCATATGCGCTGCCTGCCCTTTAGTTTGCACAGGCTTGTCACGCTGTATGAGTTTCAGACAACGCACCCATGACCCAAAAACCGTAGCCCTGGGCGCCACCTAGTGCTGTGTGCCCAGCTTGGCATCAAAACCTATGCTGTCCATGCAGCTGCTGCATCGGCCGTTGCAAACCGAGCAATATGAGACGGGCGGAGGCATGCGCCTTCAGCGTGCTAACCCCACACACCTGTTGGGCGCAGGGCTACCCGCCAGAGGTGCGGCAGCAGGTGCTGGGCCAGCTGTGCAACGACTGGCTCCAGCGGGAAGCGGAAGCGGCGGGCGTCATCAACTGTATCCCAGGCTGCACGCCGCAGCTGGTGCTGAACACGCAAGGTGAGTGGGGGCGGCCGGGCGTGCCTGCCCATGCTTGGCTCCGCACAGCCAGCGATGGGTGTGGATGGGCAGTGTAGGCTTGCCTCGTTGCCCTGCTGAGCCGCGCTGAGCACAGCAGCCCAAGTGTGGGGTGGCAGGTGTGGCAGTGCTCCAGCGACTGCTCCCAGCTACCGCTGGAGCTGGGCCCCGTCCCCAAGTGCCGCCCGCCGCTTCCTTCACATGCAGGGGATGGCAACTGCCTGGCGCACGCGTGCTCCCTGGGGATCTGGGGCGTGCATGACCGGGACCAGGCCATCAGGGGCGCCATCCGCGCAACCATGACGCACCCCCTGGCCGGCGCGGAGATACGGTTGCGGTTTGAGCGGCAGCTGCGGCAGGTAGGTGGTCCTGCGCTGTGTTGAGTGGGTCGCCGGTCTCCAGGACTCGCGTGTCTTGCCGTGGTGAGGACAGCAAGGGAGCTTCCCTTTCCTGGCAGAGCGGGCACCTCGAGCTAAGGGTCTCAGGTTCATCCATTCAATCGGGGCCTGTGAAATGCATGCCTCCCTGGATGAATGTCTATGTCGTAAGGCAACGATGTGTGGTGTGTATATGTAACTGGCGCAGAACGGCATACCGCAAGAGGAGTGGGTGGCGGAGTGGAAGCGGGAGCTGAGCGCTTTCCACAACTCAAGCCGCATGAGCGACAGATACCTGTAAGCAGCCTGCTTATGCGTGGCTGGCTTGCCACCTCCATCAGCTCCCAATAACACATAGTTCAGCTGTTCGGCATCAGGTTTGGTTGCTTCTGGAGCTTGTGGGGGAAAGCGGTCCTTGCTGCTGGACCCAGGTGATGGATCCTACATCGTGCAGACTGCTACAACACAGGCCACCCATGGGGGAAGTGGCTGTTGTGAACCTGCCGCCCTTGGCCTTTGCAGGTCCGATGTGCACTGCTTTGCGCTTGCCAACGTGCTCAGGCGGCCGCTAGTCCTGTACGGGGACGAGCATGCTGCGCTGGCAGGTAGGCTGTGCAGGCATAGGAGGGGAAGGATGGCGTCCTTCTTCCTGTTCATATCATGCCCAGGCCATGAGCAGTCATGGAGTGGGGGCTTGGTTATAACTTTACGGTTTGAGGCAATGCCACAGACTGTAGGAGAGACAGCAGTGTTGACCAGCTCCTCATATCTGTTCTAGAGATTATGCATAACACTTAATTGCTCCCTGCCCTCAGCAGCTAGTAGCTGGCCCCTCTGTTACTGCAGGGCTCACAGGGATCTACCTGCCGCTTCTCTGGCCGCCCGGCGCCTGCAGCCCTGAGCCAGTGGGGATGCTGTTTTGGGGCAGCCACTTCTCGGTGCTGTGTGTGGTGCAAGGCGAGGGGCCGGCGAGCCCGCAGCTCCTGCCGCTGTGCACACGCGACGGCCCCCTGCAGGCGAGTTGCTATATGGCAGCTTCATGCTTCTTGCAGGCTGACAGTGCGTTGCCCGGGGATGCAACTTGTCAGTCCTGCATGATACGTATCTTTTCTTGAAATCTTGCATGTATGCATGGAGCCACACCGACAAGGTGCGGCATCTTCAATCGCAGAGGCTTTATACGATGGAGATGATGGTTGAGTGACATGCTAATGTGCCTGCTTACCTCCTTTCTCTTACATGTCTTCCAAGGCTTGGCCTTGCAGGTGCGCTTTCTGAGTGCTTCGGAAGAAGGCAAGTATGGCAGCCAAGGGAAGGCGCTTGAGCTGCTGCAGCAGTACATGGCCTGTGAGCAGCTGCCCAGCGCCGCTGCAGTTTGGAGGCACAAGACACCTGTGGGCGGGGATAAATGGCAAGCGGAGGCAGCGCGCTTGCAGGAGCAGCACCAGCGCAACCAGCGGCAGCACCAGCAGCAGGGAGGGTTGGAGGGGAGGGATGGGAACGGTACAGATGCCATAAGCCCCTGTGATGATGGTAGAACAAGGGCGGCGCGGACGGCAGACATGGCACTTGGCGTCAGGCTGGCGGCTGACCCCGCTCCCCAATCTCTGCTGCACTTGATGGAAGCGGCATTTGTGCAGCAGACTGCGGCACTGTGCAGCAGCGGCCGCTGTAGTGGGACCGGCAGGCGGCGGAGCTCAGTTGGCTGCGCCGCGGGGGCTTAGCAGCACCGGGCAGTTGCAGGGAGGGCTTGAGGGTGTCGTACATGTGCAGGGCCAGCCAAAGTTTGCTCTATGAGGGTGATGTTGAGAGGGGGACTTGTGGGGTGTGGCAATCCAAGGCTTCCAGGGATGACACCCAGAGACCCTTGCAAACAAAGAGCTGGGGAGAGAGTTCTATGTCAAGCAGCCTGTGCAGAGACTGGGGCTTGGCTAAATTGCTGAAGGCTGCTAGTCCGACTCTGTACCCCTTCAACTCACCAGTGGCAAGCAGTGGTGCTGTTTTTTGTGTCTGGGTCAAGCCACAACATGAGGTGCACCTTGCTTGTACAGGCTTCTTTTTGAACTAACCTTGAGGGGGGGGGTTCAAATTGCGCCTCGTCTTGCTGTATCTGAGCTCTATAGTAGCTACACCATCACATACGTACAACACTGGTTTGTCCACAAGTACAGCTTCCCTGAAGGGCACATGTGGCAGGAGGCATAGAGGCAGGCTTGCTAAGAAACACATGCAATACACCACACGTCACTCGCGTCAATACCTTTGAACGCCACATATCGTAAAGGGGCAGTGCTTGCGGGGCACGGAACACCACTAGCAGCGAGTGGTGCGTGGTGCTGCTACACAGTCAGCTCAGCGCGGCAACAGTGCGGCCACCAACAAACTGTCGGGGGCCACCTCCTGCCTGTCTGTAGGGTGACCTCTTGCCATCGACTTTGCATCATCTTGCAGGCGATCATCAGCTGCACTTGGTTTGTACTGTGGTAGTTCCATCCAGGTCCCTAAGAGGTAGGCGTCGTTATCATCACTAGTTGGCCTAGCTGCAGCCCCTATCAGGAGGGATCGCATGGAAACTTGCTTAGCAACTGATCTGGTCTGCAGTTGTGGCCGGCATGCGTGGCAAGGCCCTTGCGCCGTGTCCTGGCGCTCGCGCCGTGTCCTTGCGCCCAGAGTACGCCAAGCCTGCTGTTTTGCAGGAACCATGGATTTATCTTCTTTGCCCAGTAGGACGCCGTCGCTGGAGCTCACAGGAGTAGCCTCAGCCATAGCTGGAGCCCTTGTACAAAGCGTCAGGGAGACCAGTGCAAAGCACACTGGTGATCTCCGCGAGGCGATTTGGGGCTGCAAGGGACCGCTGGGGCGAGCCATTTGCCTTAGTGGGACCCTGCTGGTCATCCTCTTGTGTCCAACAGTGGCGCTCCTTGTGTGAGTGACTCACCCTGGACCGCACTGCACTTGGCACACAGTGCCCTGTGCTCAGGTCGAGGTGACTGGCGGTACTCATACTGCCTTGCAACCTCATCCCGTCGTGACGTGCACACATTGCCTGGGCGCAGGTTTCATCTCTTTGAGGACTGCTGTGGTTCAGTAACGTTGTTTGCCGAGCGTGTCAGCAGTGGAGGGCTCCCTTACGTTTTGGACTTCCTCCCCTGGCCCTCTTTGCAAGCTCTACAGTACATCCTGGCCTTTGGGGCCGTCCAAGCGCTCCTTCAGTTGGTTCTACCGGGGAAAACTTTCCATGGTCCAGTGACACCCATGGGCAACACCCCTGTGTACAAGGTGGGGGGCATAGCCACCACGTAGTCAGCGCCTAGGCCCTCCGGAGGCCCTCACCACTCACCCTAGGCCCCCCTCTGGAATGCCTCCTGCGAAAGCGTTGACCGGGTGCCATCGGCGTTGGCTGTACTACTTGCTTGAATCAGCCCTTATCACCTGTCACATTTTCAGAGGTGGTTGATCTTTCCGCAGGCCAATGGTGTTCTTTCCTACCTCGTGACTGTCGCGCTGTTCTTCACCGCCTGGAGGTGGGGGCACTTCTCACACTGCCAGCTGTCAAGCGGGACCCTGAATCAGGCCTGTGCATGCAGCTGAGGAGGGGACCCACTGCTGCCAGCCACTGCTATTGCAAGTGCTGCTGAGACGGTAGCTGCCCACTGCAGTGGCAGTGCGGTATCACAACAAAGGCTGCTATGTGTAGCATCCTGGCTACTTTGGCCAGTGTGGGGGTTCAACTAAAATGGTCGGTTCTCTGCCAGAGGGGCATGGTTCCCCGCCAGTGGTACATGATACCCTGGCAGAGGGCAATGTGAAGCACCTCCTGCCCCCAATGACCCGCTGGATGTGCGTGCAGGCTGGCCCTGTTTGATCCGGCAGCTGTGTATGACTCCCTGGGAAGCATCCTGGCCACCTCCAACCTGGTCAGCTTTGCGGTGTGTGTCCTGCTACTACTAAAGGTGAGTCAGGGTGCCCTGGCAGGTGCATGTGGGATTTTGGTGTGTGCAGCAAATGCGAAAATGCAAGGAGATACGCAACACGCCTGTCCATGGCTCACAGTTATACCTCAGAGCGACAGCTGGTATAACCCTGCTGCGCTTTGTGTGGTCTTGCATGTGCAGGTTTGTTTATTTGGGCTCCGTGTGTTGCTGTTGTTCCGTCAGGTGTTCCGTCAGGTGTTCCGTCAGGGTTGGGGTTGGCAGATTGGTAACGTTAAGGAGGTAGCCTATGCTCGCCTGTGCTGCTTTGCAGGGCTGGCACGCACCCACCACCTCCGACCACCGGACAACTGGGAGTATCATATACGACTTCTACTCAGGTATGGTCTCCCGCCCTTACTGCACTTCTAGTCGTGTCATGCAGCTGCTGCAGGCTGGTTTGTTGCTGGAGCCCTCTGCTTGGCTCTCTCATGTGCCGAGGTAGGGAAAAGCATCCTCCTCCACCATATAGTACCTTCCAGCCAGCCTTCACGCTTCCAGTGACGCTCTCCCCATGCTAGTACCTGGACCAGTGAGCTACTATGCTTTCTTGAAAGGAGGGCTGCCTCCAAGCCTACCTCCTGGTTGTTAAATTTCGCCCGACAACTTCCTTTACCACTCACTTATTGCTTTGGAACCTTAGCGTGCTGTCCCCTTACCCAGCACCCGCCCTCTTGCCGGCACCTTGGCTGCTACGCCAGCATCTGCAACACACAGGCAGCACGGCCAGCACGCCAGCACATGCAGCTTGTGTCTTGCAGGAGATGACTCCCGGAGCTCCACACAATTAACAGCACACACCCCACAGCAGGATTGCCGAGCGAAAAACTAGGTCGTCAGCACTTGGTGCTGGTGCAGGCGTGGAGCTGTTCCCCCGCATCGGCCGCAGCTTTGACATCAAGACCTGGACCAACTGCCGCATGGGCATGATGAGCTGGGGCGTGCTGCCGCTGTGCTACGCCGCTAAGCAGGCGCAGCTGTACGGGCAGGTGTCCCCCAGCATGCTGGTCAGCGTGCTGCTCATGGAGGTGTGTCAGGTGCTGGCAAGCTCTCTCCGGCAGTTCCTAGTTAGGCGATGGAAGGGTGGGCAGCTCATGGTTTGCAACTGTGTCTGAATCGCCCCTGAGTGACACATGCTGACAATCTCTTTTGACACTTCATACCTGAGAGGCGGCAGGGAGGGAGTAGGAGCCTTGCAACTTGCCCAGCTAAGCGCCGTTAAGTGGGCCGGACAGCCTCTGCAACACTGCATCAGGAGTAGGAGCAGCGATCAGCTGGCTGGGGATCGCCGCCCAGGAGTGGCTGGGGCCAGCCGTTTTTGCTGTCTGTTCCCATGCCAGTCCCATGTGCAGACAGTTTTCTTCTGTGGCCTGCTGACATGATGGACAAGCATGAGAAGCACTGGACGACACAGCCGGCATCTGCCAACCTGCCTGCCGGCCATGCGCCAGCTCAGGCCACTAACCCTCCACCGCCTGTCTGCTTTGCAGGCCTATGTCTTCAAGTTCTTCTTGTGGGAGACGGGCTACTGGAGCAGCATGGACATCACCCACGACCGAGCCGGCTTCTACCTGTGTTGGGGATGCCTGGTGTGGGTCCCCGGGGTCTACACCTCCCCCGCCATGTACCTCGTGCGGCACCCAAACCAGCTGCGGCCCGCTGTGGCCGCTGGGCTGCTGCTGGCGGGGTTAGTCAGCATCGCGGTCAACTACGACGTGGACCGCCAGCGGCTGCAGTTTAGGTGGGCGGGTGCCGCCTTGGAGCGGCTTTGGAGCGATACGTTAGGTTCATGCGTCTGACGAAGTATTTTAGCGCAAGGGTTGGAGTCTGTGGACTTGTAACGCTGTGGACCTATAGCAGTTGCAGGTGACGTGTGGTCCACATAGGGTGCAAGGGGGCGGCTGCGCTGGCGGGCAGGAAGTGGTGGGGGGGGGGGAGCTGGCTTGGCAGAGTGACAAGGGAGCCTTGGAGCCCACATACTTGTGAGCGTAATTTACAAGCTGACCAGCATCCGTGGGTGCATGTTCCAATGCCAACATGTTGAAACATTTGAAGAACCCAACCGCGGCAGCAAAGCATGGTCGCCTTGTATGTTTGGCTGCAGGCGCACCCACGGCAAGGCATATATCTGGGGCAGGCCGCCCCGTACCGTCAAGGCCTCCTACACCACAGGCTCTGGGAAGACAGAGTCGTCGCTCCTCCTGGCCTCGGGTACGCATATCCGCGTTCCTGCACTGCATCGAATGCCGGCAGCCACCCAGGCTTGAGCCTGATCCAGCAAACACTGGTGGACCAGCTGCCTGCTTGCATGTCGACGCCCTACGTAAAGCATGGATGACACGTGGTGTGCCTACACATCCTGTGGGCAGGGTGTGAACCTCGCCTGAGGCGCACTGGACCAATACAGTGCAGTATCATCTACTGCTGGGCCATCCGCCATTGCTGGTGAAGCTGGTATTTCCCTTATGCAGGCTGGTGGGGCCTGTCCCGCCACTTCCATTTCTTACCGGAGCTGCTGGCAGCCTTCCTGTGGACGGTGCCTGCCCTGTTTGAGGACTTTGCACCCTACTTCTACTTCTTCTTCCTGGCCGCGCTGCTGGCGGATAGGGCCATGAGGTGGGTGCGGGCATGGGGGGTAGGCCCTTGAGGTGGCCGCGGTGCTGGCGGATAGGGCCATGAGGTGGGTGCGGGCACGGGGGGGGGTAGGCCCTTGAGGTGGCCGCGCTGCTGGCGGATAGGGCCATGAGGTGAGTCTGCAGGCAGGCACATCACCGCCGCACTGGCCCCTACCAGGTTTGCCGTACCTCCCGCAGTGCAAGCCGAGCAGTGCCCGACTTGCTCGAGCCACCATGCCGGTGTCAGAGCGGCGCAACTTCGATGAATTACAGGGGTGCTTAGTAGATAGTCCCCCTGGTCAGCTGGCTTGCGCCGTTCAGTCTAGGCTGTGAGTGCTGGCGCATGCACTCCCCTCCTGTTTGGGTCTGGGTGACTGTCCACTGCTAGTCCCTGCCTGTGGGTGGCCTCACAGTAAGGGCAGCCGCTGCTTTGCAGGCACGACATGCGGTGCAAGGCCAAGTATGGAAGACACTGGGACCGGTACTGCTCCCTGGTACCTTACAAGATCATTCCCTATGTGTATTGAGGGCGCCGCATACATTGATGGCCACCAACAAAAGCCGGCTAGGGCTTGAGGAGGGCTCGGAGGTGGTGGGGGTGTGACCTTCACTTCACTTAGTAGCAGGGACCCACACTTATACTCCGTAGCAGGGGAAAGCGGAGGAAGGGCGCTGGTGGTCTTCACAATGCTGGGAGCACAGCGTGGGTAGCAGGCAGGAATGGCCATGACAACCGTTTGAAGCATACCTCATATACGTGCGCCGAGGGTTGTGAGATGGTACGCTAGTGTCAGGTTGCAAACCTCTCAGTTGTGTGATATTCATCATTTATGGGCTTGCTGCAAACTCTGCAGGCCAGCCTCGATACTGGGAATCCATTTTGACAGTGCACTGCAAAGTGTGTGTCTGCTTTTCCATTCTGGGCCTCCCTCCCTAACTTTTTGACAGCTTCAAGAATGATTGCATTATTTAACTATTCAATTGTTTCAGGCATTTTTTGGCACTAAATTCTCTGTGTCTTTGCAAACGATTGAGTCATAAATGATGCAAACCTTAGCTTGTAGGTATGGAATTGTCTTCCCATGCCTTTGTCGTAATGACAAGACTGTTAAAGCTTGCTGGCAGTTTACTTGTCCCAAGACTAAGAGTTTACTAACCCCCAAGGTCATCATGCATCGTACTCGGTTAGGGTTTGTGTTCACAACGCATCTGTTCACCTGCGTCCCCAGTGGGTCGAGGCACCCTCACCCATGTAACTCGAGCCTGGCGAACATATCTTAGAACCCTGATGAATATATGTTCATCTGTTCTGGTATGGAAGAACAGGGAATGTTGAGCTCTGTCACGACAGTTGTCGATATGTTGATGTTGCTGACAGCAGCAATGCAAGTAGATGGCGTATGGGAGAAGTGTACTGTAGTACTCTAGATGTAATACTTGCTAAAGCTGTAAATGCTTACGCTAGTTGCTGCTCCAAAGCCCAGCCAACACAGTGTTCTACTTAGCTGCAAGGGTGCCATTCCAGCATGGGTGGCAAGTGTGAGTTGACAAATGGCATGCTTTCAGCTTGCAAAATCACTGCTCAGTAAGTCGACTAGCAGAACTACTGCAAGGTTGTATGTAGCAGCCTCTGCCTCGGTTAGTAAGTAATGTTATAGATAGTACGTGCAAGTTTCCCAGGAGGGGTCCTCGACGATAGCCAGATACTGGTAGACAAGACGCCATATATAGTATTACAACCTCACCGCTCACAAGCAATTTCAGGAAGCTCTGATACATGCGCTAAGGGGCACGTTGCACCGCTAGAAAAGGGGTATTGGTACAGACAAAACTAGTAAACAGCAAGAAGCAACTTGGATTTGGTTGAGCATGCGATGGGGTGCGTTTCCCTGGGAGCCAGGCCTCAAGTTCCGACTGAAACTGCCTAGGCAGAGAAGTGGGGGAATACGTCCGGCGCGGCCGCCAACGGAACGCACCGCAAACAGAGCAAGAAGGGAGAGGGCCAAGCTTCCCCAGTACTAGCGCCAAGGGCCACCCTGTCCAAGGCCAGAAAGCTCACAGCAATAGCAGGCGGGCCCAGGCATGCCAGTGGCTTATACACACTTGCTGCCACCAGCCTTCGCAAACTGCCCCACCCATGCTGTTACACCGCTCGCAAGTAACCGCTGCCAAAATGCTGCAGCTCCCCAAACACCGCTATCCCGCAGCGCTTCCTTGCCACACTCACCATCGGCGAAGAGCGTGGGTAAAAGTGTGACACTCACAAGGAGAATGAAGTGTCTAGCCACACACTCTCGCACGGCTGATGGGGGAAAACGCTACCACCGGGCTAAAAAAACTGCGCAGGAGGCTGCGAACCCCCTCCAAGCCCACGAACCAGAAAACATGACAGAGACTAGGGACCCTGCCACCGTAATCCCCAAGACTAGGGACCCTGCCACCGTAATCCCCACTTCGACCGCTCCCCAAAAACATGCCACTTGCTCCCAACCGGGCTCCGCAGCAATGCCTGCCCGCCCCCAACTGGGCCAACACACAGCGCACTCTCTCCTCGCCATGCGCGACCGGACCCTGTCGCGCCGCACACGAACTGGGGGAGCACGCCCCTGTACTGAGGCTGCCACCGCTGATGTGCACACGCTGCGCTTGGGGAAGCTGCAATAGAAGCCTCTGCACCGGCAGCTGCCCGTCGCCTCAGGCTGACAGCTGCTGCAGCTGATGCTCGGCTGTACTGCTGCCCTCCTTATAACGGCTGTACTGCTGCCCTCCTTCTAACGGCTGTACGGCCGCCTCCTTCTAACGGCTGTACTGCCGCCTCCTTCTAACGGCTGTACTGCCGCCTCCTTCTAACGGCTGTACTGCCGCCTCCTTCTAACGGCTGTACTGCCGCCTCCTTCTAACGGCTGTACTGCCGCCTCCTTCTAACAGCCCTCCAGTGCCCAGGCTGGTGGTTGGTGGTGGCACAGCAGCTGATGCTCAGCTGCAGTGCCGCCTACTTCAAACAGCCCTCCAGTGCCCAGGCTGGCTGTGAGTAGTGGCACAGCGCCCTCAGGTGGGACCACCCACGGGGGCTTACAAAGCGCAGAGCTGCGCCATGCGCGCTGGGGAGCGGAGCTTATGTAAGGCCTTGGACTCAATTTGGCGGATACGCTCACGGGTCACCTGCAGTATGGATGCAGTTGATAGGGTGAGTAAGAGAGGAAGCCCCGAAGTGGACCATGTATAGGAAGGCATGCCAACATAGTGCAAGCTGCACTAGTTCCCCAGAGCTTGCTACCCTGCCTGGCTGTCTGGCTGGGAAGCCACCATGCGTGCAGTGCACTGCCGTGCCTGCCAGCTGGGGAGCACAGGCCCCCTGCTTGCAGGGAGGCAAGCATTGCTGGGATCCGCAGTGTCGGCACGCTTTCTAACACGCACGCAACGAGCGGGTGCGGGCACGTCTCAAACCGGCGCCGTGGCAGCATCGCTGTAGGCGGGTTGGACTGGAGGAGGAGCGCACGGGCAACGGGCGCAACGCTCACGGTATTCCCGCCACTTTCCGCCATGTCAGGCGCAGCAGGCCCACCGCAGCAGGGCTCAGCATGACCACCAGGTACGCACGTCACAAACCTAAAACGCTCAACACCCTCCCATTGTTACGCTCATCACCCTCTTATTATTACAAACACCAGCCTCTTACCCCAGGCGCCCCTGGCAATGGCCAGCAATTCTGTGTAAGCTGGCAGGCATAGGCAAGCCTGGCCAGCCGACTCCCAGGGCCATTTCACAGCCACCGCCCCGCACAGTGCTTATGCTCTGCCTCACCACCAGCCCCACAGCCAGTCAAAGTGACTAGCTAGTAGCAGGCCTGGAACCCCTGTGCCACCTCCACTCCCTGCCTGCCCGCTACGTTGAAGGCCCTGCCGACTTCCTCAAGCGTCGTCTCGACAGCATACCCCACAACTCGCATTGAAGGCCCTGCCAGCTTCCCTCCTGTTTACCAACAACTCACGTTGAAGGCCCTGCCGACTTCCTCCAGCGTCTTCTCCACGCCGTCATCCAGACCAAAGCGCATGCGCAGGATGCCCGCCTCCCGGTCCGTCAGCGTCAGCAGCACGTTGTTGAGGTCGTCTTGCAGCAGGATGGCGCCCGCCATCTTGGCCGGGTCCTGCAACGCAGTGCAAAGCCGGCAAGGCTTGAAGGGTACTGCCCAAGGCCACCTACTGTGTGCATCAGCTCCTTCATGCATCCCTTGGGCTCTCCTCTACGGCTACAACACCCTGTTGTGTGTGTCCGCCCGAGCCGACAGGGGCAGCAAACAACCCAACCTAACCATGCCGCTGTCGGCTTCCACTCCCAAAGGTGCCAGCCATGCCCACACATGCCATCAAGTAAGGCTTACTAATCACCTGCTCCTCCTCCTCCTCCATGGCCTCGTGCCCGCGCTGCTCCCCCTCGTCCGCCTCGCCGCCGCCCAGCAGCGCCGGCGTGTCGCGCACCACCGGGTTGCGGAAGCACTTGTGCAGGTAGTTGAGCTTGGCCCAGGACATGCCCGACCGCGCCGCCACCTCCTCCTCGGTGGGGTGCCGCCCCAGCTCCTGCTCCAGCAGCTCCTCAACACGCTTCACCTGCACAAACACAGAGGCGACGTGAGGTTAGTGAAGCAACTCTTATCAGGTGACACGAAACACCGTCCATGAAACACAGGAAACACACAGGGGCGGAGAGGTAACTGCTCCTGCTCAAGCAGCTCCTCAACACGCTTCACCTGCAGCGACGCATGGAAATTTTGTGAGAAACACCAGTGACCCTTTCTTAACATGTGGTGGGGTGGCGCCCCAGCTCCTGCCCCAGCAGCTCCTCGACACGCTTCACCTGCGCAGATCCACTGAAGGTTTGTAAGAGTTTCCAATGATACCCAATGACACCCATAAATGTGACGTGGGGTGACGCCCCAGCTCCTGCCCCAGCAGCTCCTCAACACGCTTCACCTGCGCAGACCCACTGAAGGTTTGTAAGAGTTTCCAATGATACCCAATGATACTCATAAATGTGACAAGGGGTGACGCCCCAGCTCCTGCTCCAGCACCTCCTCGACACGCTTCACCTGCACAGACGGTGTGGGATGTGTAAGGGTTCAACCTTCCCTCTACCCCTTACATGTGAGGTAACTCATGCACCAAGTGCAATGCCCCCCAAGGGCAGAGTAGGTGACATCTCCTGCCCCAGCAGGTCCTCAACCCGCTTCACCTGCGCAGACCCATGGTGTGCATGAGCGACACGGGAGGTAACTCTCATAACACCAGGTATCACTCCCCAGGCGCAGAGGGGCAGCAACACTTCCTGTTCCAGCAGCTCCTCAGACCACGAAGGCTAAGAGATAGAATGCACGCGACAGCAAGGGGGCTCCCCCACCTTGCTCATGGCCTCGTGGAGGTGCACGGGCCCCCTCAAACAATCTGACGAGTAACCCAACAATAGAACACAAGGACCTGGCCCGCGCAACTTCCCTACCTTGCTCATGGCCTCGTGGAGGTGCACAGGCAGCCTGACGACGCGGCTCTGGTCGGAGATGGCGCGCGTGATGGCCTGCCGGATCCACCAGTGCGCGTAGGTGGAGAACTTGAAGCCCTTGGAGGGGTCAAACTTCTCCACGCCGCGGCGCAGCCCCAGCACGCCCTCCGCCACCATGTCCTGCAGGCAGGAAGGCAGGCAGGCCAAGGGATTGCCTCACAGGTCACCCCGGCGGCTGCTTGCCATCTTCCGGTCCACAATTTTGGCCCCTCAAGAACAACATTCACAAGCCACCATGTCCTGCAGGCAGGCAGCCCCAGGGGTTGCATCACACAAGCAGACCCGTCTACCGGCCGCCGCTTCTTCCATACTGAAGTCCCTCGGTCACGACCTATGTTCAGCCCCTAAAACAAAACCTCGGCATTCACTGCAGCTTTCCTGTAGCTGCCACGCAAGCTCACTGCTCGCGCAGATGCTGGCATACTCAAGCAGCACCCTACAACCTTCTGCTCAAGGCCCAGAGTACCTGTTCCATGCCCCCAGTCACAGCTCACGGCCGCACCCCCGGAGCCACATCCCAGCAGGCAAAGCGCAGGACCCACCTGCAGGTCCATGCCGCGGCCCAGGTACTTCTTTGCGATGGAGCTGACCAGGCGGATGTTGCAGTTGACCATGTGCTCCCGCGCCTGGATGCCCAGGCTGCGCGTCACCTCAAACTGGTGGACGTCCATGCCTGCAAGGAGTTTGCGGAAGCAAGCAGTGGTGGACACGCGTTGCGTACCAGGCGCTGGCCAGCGGGCCACACAGTGCGCAGCAGTACAGGCCCTCACTCATGCTCCTCACTGTGTTGCGATGCATAGAGTCGGCAACATCCCATGCAGCACCTCAACCCAAGTAACACCGCGACTGCCGGACGCTGCCGAAACAATGGACCTATATCTCTTATTTCCCACAGCAGTTTCCCAATCAAGCACTATTACCGCATTCGCACCTCCCACTCCATCCTCAATCAACCTTACGATCGACCGTATCCGCACCCTGCCACACCCACCTGCCTCAGCCGCCCACTCCAAGTACGTGGGCTGCCGCCGGTGCGCCGCCACAAACCTCGCCTGCACCTTCTCCAGCTCAACAAGGGGCTCCACAAAGGCTGCCAGCTGCCTCTCCTGCTCGCCCGTGAGCAAGGTCCGCTGCGTGATGGACTGCAGCAGGGCACAGCAACCCAGGTGGTGGGTCACCCAGTTCTCAAGCATTAGATTTTAGTTGGGGTCCGCTGCGTGATGGACTGCAGCAGGGCACAGCAACCCAGGTGGTGGGTCACCCAATTCTCAAGCATTAGATTTTAGTTGGGGTCCGCTGCGTGATGGACTGCAGCAGGACAAAGCAACCCAGGTGGGTCAACCCAGTCACCAGCTGTCAAAACGCCCCATGTATGTAGGCACTGCATCGAAGACCAGGTTGCAGCGAAGCTAAGGTACTGTTGCTTCGAGCCGTCACTGCGCGCCTCAGGCGTTCCTACCTTGCAAGGGAGCCAGGTTCCTCCTGGTACCTTGCGAAAATATCCTGGTAACACCAGCAGCGTGAAGCAAAGGACATAACAGAAGCCTTCTTTCATAACAGATGCAACTGCCACGTCGTCCCCTTGCAAGCTCCACATGTTGCCAAACACAACCCAGGGGCAGGCCCCTGCGCACCTTCATGATCATCGCAGGGTCTGACTTGGCCTCCCGGGTAAGCTCTGACTTCTTGAGCCGGACGGCTGCTGCCGGCACCCGCACTGTGCGGCCCCAAGCCCTGCTGCTAGCCCTAGGCCCCGCTGCTGCTGGCCCGGCTCCCGCTCGACTGCTGCGTAGGATCGGCTGCTGCTGTTGCTGCTGCTGCTCAACATCAACCGCCGCGGCTGCGGAGCTTAGAGGCGCTGCAATTGGCGCAGCTGGTGCAGCAACGGCACCCGCAATCAAGGCCGCGCCCCGCCGGCCGCTGGCGTTGCTGGGGACGAACCCATGAGAGTTGACTGCGCTTTCAGCCAGCATCTCTGCCGCTGCGCTGGTGGCCGCGGCTGCCGCCCGTCTAGTGCGAGTAGACCCTGTAAGGCCTTTGGCCACGGGCTTGGGAGCCGGCCGGGAAGTCGCCGATTTGGAGGTCGCACGAGGGGTCCCAGCCCTGCTACGGCTTGCCCTACTGCTGGCCTTGGCCTTGCCATCTGCTGACCTGGTTTCTGCTTTGGCGGCGCTGCGGCTGCGAGCACGGTCCCGCTCCACACGCTCAGAGCACTTCTCAAGCACAGAGCCGTCCTGCACACAAGGCAAGCCCAGCCAGCTTGACCCCACAAGCCACACACAGGCTAACCAGCAATCCCAACGCCGTAATAACTGCCTGATCCTATTGCCTACACAAATGTCAGTGAAAAGCTGGACACCTGGGGTTGCTTCAGAAGCTAAGCTAACAAGCCAGGCAGCAACTGACCGTCGCTGTGCACCCCAGCGCACGGTGGCGCTGCCAGCTCACCACGACATCGTTGAACTTCTCCACAGTTGCTGTGAAGTCATCGCCAAACAGCTGCAGGTCAGCCACCTCCTTCAGTACAGCGTCCAGGTCAAGGTCTGTCGCCACGAGCTGCTGCTGGGCGGCAGGCTGCTCCGGCGCCTCCGACGCCTCCTCCAGGGAGGGAGCCTCGATCTTTATCTGGTAGGCATTCTCCAATATCAGTCGCTGCTCTTCAGGGGAGAGCTGCTTAGAAGAGCTGGCGAGCTGGATAGGCGGCCCCACTGGCAGCACAGAAGATGTCACAGTGCCAGGAGCACTGTACGTGCTGACAGCCATTGTCTGCACAGTGGCAGCCCGTACGCCGCTCTGCTGAGTCAGTGGCAGCTGCGATGCGACCTGCAAACTGCAGTTTCGCCGCCGCACTGCGGCGAGGTTTCGTCTCTCATGCACCCACGAGGGGCACAGAGCTCTGCTGGGGCGCAGAAGCCACACGTTCCAGCAGGTCATGGTAACAGAGCTGATATATTAGATTGTTAGCAACCACTAAACCTCAAAATCGTCAAGGATGCAGGCGGACCAGCTGGCCAACAGGGATGGAATTTGAGGACCAACAGTTATGATACCACTAGGCCACCCTTGGCCTCCAAGCCTGCAACGGAAGAGGAAGAGCATGCACTGCGACGGTAAACAGCCTAGGATTGGCCTCAGGGTTTAAGCAATGCACAAACCCTCGATAGGGCGCAATGGGCCTCTGAGCCACAAAACGTGGTTTCTCCTCGATGGATCTACAGCAGACATGACGCATCCGCAGTCTCGTATTGATTATACAGTTTACTCTGTCTTGACTTGAGAATACTGCACCTATACCTTCCCACCCGTGGTGACCAAACCAGCACAGTTGGTATGCATCCCTGAAGCAGGTTGCAGCTCACTCTTGCGCACGTTAGTAAGGCGTCCTGTGCAACCATTAAAACCTGCCCGTGAGGAGCCCAGACCTGGATGACTGCAAGTGTTGCCATCTACTCCATCCCTGTGGTTCAGTGTTGGGGCAGTACAGTTCGAGTGCCTCACGGGCAGCAGTAGGGGATTGTGTGGGGGTGCTTAGGTTGCTTGGTGAGCTTGGGAGCAGACCTGCTTCTAGCGACTGGGATGGCGTGCAAGATGTGCAGTAGACGCAGGAAGCAAACACAACTTGCCAACTTCGACAGATCCACATGAAGTGCTACAGGGCCCAACCCAACAGCACTGTAATGCAACACCAATACGTTTGCTTTGACCCCACTGGCACCACCTGGCGCAGCCGCTAAGGCCTTTGCTCTAGTTTGGCGCATCATTCTTCATAAACAGCATCCAGCCCTTAGCCACTCTCCACTAGCATCCATCCACCCTTCTTACAACATGTTGCTTGCCTTGACAGTAGCAAGATTCCTGCCTAACAACCAAGCTCCCTACAACCGCTGTCACTTAACCAAGGCGGCTCTAGCGTTCCGCTCCATCGAGCCAACCGCTGTCACTTAACCAAGGCGGCTCTAGCGTTCCGCTCCATCGAGCATGCACCGCAGCAGCCATCACAATCCTGCATCCGCCCACCCTGCTCCAGCAGTGCAGCGTGCCTCTGCTGCAAGAACAGGGCTACCAAGGACTGGGCACGTGGCTGTGATGTTTCAAGCCGCCACAAGATGATCCCAACCGACAGCCCAAGGTCCCCGACCCCTCCTAGCTGGCCGGTCCCTGGGACTCCCTAGTACAGTTCGTGGGCCGCTCCACCGTGTAGTACCATGTCTCAGCCCTCTGTGCAGGCAAGGCCGGGCAATGAAGAAGAGAATTACTGGCTCAGAAAACAGGCAAAACCCAGGCTCACTCTGCATCCAACCCTGTCAGCCCAGTCTCCCAGTACCTCATCCCTGCTCCATTCCCTGCCACCCTCAATAAATGAAGGCGGGTGCATCCCCCCTCCTGGTGGCGCGCCTCCACCATGGGATGGCCAGCTAGGGGCACCCTGGGCCTGGCTCCCGCCAGGAGGTCCCCCTAAAAGATGAGACCCCCCCAGCTGTGGATGCCCCCAGCCTCCCAGTTCCTAAAAGGGCTGCTCGTACAACAAGGGAGGGGCAGCTAGTGGTGGCCGTGGCCCTGGCCGCCCTCCTCGCTATGGTGCTCCTCCTCGTGAAGCTCGTGCTCCATGTGGGCAGCAGGCCCGTACTGCACACACACACAGGAGGAGGGAGGGGGAATCAAGCATGGCTGCCACCAGTTCAGCTCAAGGCTCCATGTGGGCAGCAGGGTCGTACTGCACACACACAAACCTCAAGCAAAACTCAGGCTCATTCTGCATCCACTCCTGTTTGTACCGCCCAGCTCTCACTCCCTGTTCGCACTCCCTGCCACCCTTACTAAGAGGACAGTGGAAATCAGGCATGTTTATTTTTACTGTCAGGCGGCAGGCGGCCCACGAGGCACCCAGGCGACCTTCTGTAGGAAGCAAGCAGAGCAGGACCTGAAGGTACAGCGAGCCATGGAAGACAGGCTGGATGGCCCCTATCGGGGCAAAGCCCAACCCCGGGGTGCCAGGGGTGGCATTGGTGCAGCAAGGCTACCAAAGACGCCTACGCCTAGGTACCGCCGCGAGCGCCCCACACACAGTTCGAGGCGTGCAGCATGCGCGGCGCTCAGACATCCTCGGCCCTCCTTCACTCACCACAAAATGATCAAAGTCGTGGTAGAACCGGTACAGCACCCAAAACCTGTGGAGCAGACGGACAGTAGGAACACTTGAGTGTAGGCGTGGTGGGGCCCGCAGAAACCCTGTCCTGCACACTTCCTACTACCGTATAATCCAAATGAACGGGCAGAGACACAGCCCTGTCTCAACCGACAGCCGGTTCTCCGAGCGAGCTGTAACGCCCGCCCAATTTTGCAACCAGCTGTATCTCGTCTGAAGGCAGGATGCATGGGATGCACAACGCGGGGTGCATGGACCGCCTGCTGCACTAAATGCTATAGTGGGCACTCTCCAACAACCTGGCTGCAGGTTGAAGGGAGAAACTGAACAGCATGCTGCTCACAGCTTCACAGCGCAGCACGACTACAGATCTGTAAAGAGCCACAGGGGGCAGCCAAGTCATTCTGGCCACAGCACGTGTCAAGTGGTTAGATGTACCCGCCTGCCTGCCATAACCGCCACCACAGCAAACCCCTTGCAGGGCTCTCTGTGCAATACCGCCCCAAAAATCCACCATCGCACATTATATATTATGCTTACGCACCACATAGTGGCTGCCAGGCCTTTGCCCACTACCACATGCCAGGTGGCGGGCTTGTGCAAGGTCAGCCCCTGGTAGCTCACCCCCTCATGGTGGCCGTGGTCTGCAAACAGGCAGGCGGGCAGCTTCCCGCTGAGCAGTATACTTGCAAAACGTTACACGCTGTGACCGGGAGCTATCTTCAACCTGCCAGCCACGCTATCCCTTCCCAAGATAGGCACACCCCAGGTGCGCCGGTACTTGTATAGCTGCTCCGCACCACGATAACTTTTATCAAACGCTCACACCACACCATGTTCTGCCCATACTGGGTGACCACAACCAGCTACGCCGGTAAAAGACCATCTAGCAGCAGACAATATAAGGCTGAGGCACAGTGTTCTACTCTTCTGCGAGTCGAGCCAGCAGTCTACGTCATGGCAGACACCCAACCTGGCAGCAGACCTGCCAGACTCACCTGATGCAAAGTTCCGTGTCTGCCTGCTGCCCTGGTTCGCTGCCCGCGATAGCTGCCCCTCCTGCTGCGTCCTGAAGAGGCCCCTCCCGGCAGCCTTGGCCACCCTGGCCGCCAAGGAGGCCATGTTGGTGTGCTATTAAGGGCCGAAGGGATCAACGCAAGCCGGTTGTGGACCTGGCAATGCCCGACCCTTGCTGTCGAGGCACCCAACAAAACAAAACAGGACTATCTGCACACAGGTGCTACACAACGGGAGCCTGACCAACGCACGATGGAGACTTGATGAGCGAGCCAGCCTGGCGCCAAGTGAAGTGCATGCTCTGTCCTTGGTTTTTGGTGACGACCTATCGAACTTGTACTGTAAGGAGTATTGAGGTTATATTTGAAGCTACTGGCATTTTTCAGGCCATCATCACTAGTGGAGTCTTGATCACTTGATTTGCCCGGGTGACACCCACGCTTCCAGTGTGCTCCGTAGCAGATGGCTGACGACGACAAACAAGTGGCACTGGGAGAGATGAGGCAGCGGTGGTCTGAAAACCAAGCCAAGATTAGGAATGCAAGTCACAAGATGATGGCCAGTGGCTGCTCAGCCGCACCCTGCAGTCCATCTGGGCTGGCCACAGCCAACAGCGGGACTCAGAGTTGATCTGGGCTATGGCTGTGAGCTGGCTCTTCGAAATCGTGCTCTCCTGGTTGTGTGCAGCTTGAGTCTCAGCGGCGGACGTGTGAGGGATCCTTGCGGCGAGCAGCTTTCACTGCGGCGCAGTTGGATGAATTGCCCGACGATGCCAAGACTTACCGAGCAGTTGGCAAGGCGTGAGTAGCTCGTCCCATGGGTATTAGTATGTATACTGCACCTTGCCGCCTAGGCGGTGCCGACTGTGGCCAGTTCAACCTAGCCATGGCTCGTGGCGTTTGCATCGCTCACCAGATGTTAAAAGGTAAATACTAGTGCAGCTCTAGCGGAGCCGCGCCACTTGGGTCATGCACCTGTTGTGGCTGTCCTGCCGCCCCCTGGTGCAGGCTTTTGCTCGTTTTGCTTCTCGCCACCGTAAGGAAGCCTGTCTTCCAGGACCAAGATGCCTGGCATCTGGGTCCGGGCGTACTTCACCCAAGCACTTAATCGACCCCGCCTCAAGCCAACCGCTGGAACTGCCGTCCCTGGGATGCAGGTACTTCCTGCAGCCCAAGGCAGCCCTGATGGGGCACCTGGAGGAGAGCCTGAGAACAGCAGATGCCGACATCAAGCGCCTCACCTCCGCCAGGGATGCCGTGATGAAGACCCAGGAAGGCCTGCAGTCTGAGCTGAGAGAGCTCATCGCCTCCATGCGGTGATGCCAGCTGGCAGCACCGCAGGCTTCCTGGGGTTGAGCAGTCTGAGCTGAGAGAGCTCATCGCCTCCATGTGGTGATGCGAAGCCTTTCTTGTAAGGTCCAGCAAGAGCTGCCTCTGTGCGTTCCTAGTGGCATTAAGCAGCAGCTCTGTACGCAAGCACGAGGTGACTGGGCACCTGTCCCGGCTGGAGTGCATTGGGCTGCATTGTGCAGCCACGGCCATTGCAAGGGGACGCAGAGCTGGCCGACACAGCTGGCAATCACCTGCCGCGTCCTCTAGTCATGGTGGCAGGTAGGGTCCTTGCAGGGTGGCCAGCGGGGACGTGTCAAGGCCAATCGCTGCTAATAAGTCAGGGTGGCAGGTAGTGCGAACAGAGTGGAGATATGATACTGCTGTACGAGGGCTGGCAGGTGCACATATACACTGTCATCGTTGGTTGTGTGGCAGGCAATGCCAACAGAAGAGAGATTGGGGTAATATGTACTGACAGGGTTGCACGCATTTTATGCTGTGGGGCTTACCTGGAGTATGATTTGATGTCATGCCAGGCTTTCATAGCCTCAGCTATAAGGGTATAGTAGTCATGTGGCGGGCAGCTTGCCATTCGTGGCTTCTAGTTCAAGGCATCTCAGCTTAGCTTTAACATGACTGCCTGGAGCTGTTGCTAGCCGATTGTGAAGTTATAGAGAATGCAGGTGTGCTTCAAAGTCCGGCTGGAAGGACGGCAGGCTTCCATATCTGTTTCGCAGGAGCGGCTGCTCGTCGCAGGGGCAGGGATTACAAAAGTAGCACGGCCAAACAACTCGCGAGGCAAAAACACTTCATCCACCAGGCTTACTTCCACGCACTTCCGATAACCAGTTCTGGGCACAGAAACTCACATAGCTGGTGACCACAACCAAGCTCAGGCAGACAGCATGGCCCACTTGACTGCTCCAACGTGACCAAGCATGGGAGCTGCCCAGGAGGCATACACACAGGGGAAGAGTAAGGAAGGCAGAGTACAGGCACACAGGGGCACGACCCAAAATGAAATACAGCAGACCCACAAAAGCACCCCTTGCATAGGGCCATACAAGGCAAGCCGGTTCCCAACAGCCTAGGACCAGGACTTGCCCGGCGGTTACCTAACCATGCCAGGTCGAAAAGCTTCCTACCTGCTTGGACACAAAGTAGTGGAAAGCTACAGGGCTGAAGGCCGCGACAAGCCCACGACAACTGACACCCCCGTGTCCGAAGGCGCAACAGCTACAGCGAAAAGCACTGACCCACGCGCGTGCAAAACTCGGATCACCAGCTAGCCTCCGAGGCACACCACTACCTGACACCCAGAGGTAAAGGGACGGACAAAAGGCCGACTAACGCCAACCCAAAGCCCACCAGCTTTGATGGCTGAGGCGTTACCTGTGCGCAGGCAGCCCATGACAGCTGGCATGGAATGACTTGAGGTCCAGGCCTACAGCTTACTTGATATCTACCAGCTTGATGACTGACGCATTACCGATGCGGTGCAGGGCCACCACGCAGTCGCCACGCTGGCAGTACCGCATGTCCCGCGCGTGCTCCAGGGCGGAGTGCAGGATCTCGTCCGTGGTATCGGTATCCGATGCTCTGCACCAGGGGCCGCACGGTAGAGGCACCTGAGCATGGCTTCCTTCAATGGAAACTCACTCCCAGCCGCCTGCGCACTCCAAGACAGCTCAGGCTGCCAAGCAAGGTAGGCAGCTACACAGCTATACCACATGGTTCATAGAACTCTGTCAGCCCAGTCTACCCGTGCCTCCTCCCGGAGCGCTTTGCCTGCCACCCTCAATATACCACATGCACTGAACCATGACAGCCACAGCAGGGCCATGCAGGTACCGCAGTACGCTGGGTGTACAGCCTCTGCAAGTACCGCGGTACCTGGCAGAACATGCATGCCGGCCACTCTGGCTGGTACGCGACCACTGCCTGTCTGTCTAATGCCGCATGCTTCAGCAAATGCTGGAGGCAGCCGGAGCCAGGAAGCACCCCATCAAGTGCCCTTACTAACCAAGCTCTCAACTAGCAAGGGCGCGTTCGTTGTCAGACTGACTAACCCCAAAGCCCACCAGGTGGGCATCCGCATGGATGCCGAAAAATGGGGTACCTACCCCACAGATACCCCCCGCATCAGACACCCCGGCAGGCACGCACCGCGCAGAGCCCTCTGCCAGGATGGGTATGAGGCCGCGGGAGGTCAGGCACTGCCGCGCGGGCGCCTCGGAGGAGCACTGCCAGGTCAGGTTGTCTGTGGTGAGCACCGGCACCACCACGGTCAGGATGGGCACGGTGGGGCGGTACTTGGCGACCTGCAGGGGTTTTAGAGGAGGGGTTTGTGAACATTACCCCAAGGGCCATTAGCACCGGCACCACCACGGTCAGGATGGGCACGGTGGGGCGGTACTTGGCAACCTGCAGCGGTTTGGAACGAGGGGTTTGTGGAAAAATACCCCAAGGGCCATAAGCACCGGCACCACCGTCAGGATGGGCACGGTGGGGCGGTACTTGGCGACCTGCAGGGGTTTAAAACGAGGGGTTTGTGAAAAAATACCCCAAGGGGTATAAGCACTGGCACCACCGTCAGGATGGGCACGGTGGGGCGGTACTTGGCGACCTGCAGGGGCCCGGGGAGTGTGTGTGTGTGTGGTGGGG
>BBXU01000511.1:0-41322 GCA_001598975.1 Parachlorella kessleri | reverse complement strand
CCTCGGCCGCCGGGCGGCACGGTCTGGCCAGCCCGCCCCGCCGCAGCCGCCTTGCACCCCCACCCACTTTCGCCACCACCGCACCGTCAACAACCTTGCGGCTCTCCAACAGGAGCCCCCTGCCGGCCCAGCCTCCCCTTCGGCCCACACCCCTGGCGGTTCCCCCTTGCCACATCTGAGGAGGCCCGCCTCGGCTGGGGCTGGCCTGGGCACCCTTGGGGGTGCAGGCGGCAGCAGCAGCATGAGCAGTATGAGTGGCAGCGTGACACCTGCTGCTCCTGGTGGTGGTGGTGCGTTGGGTGCTGGCGGGGGCAGCGCCAGAGGTATGGGCGTGCATGGGTCCCACTCAGATGCGGAGCTACTGGCACAGCACCATGGTGTGGGGTCAGCCACTGGTGCTGGTGGAAGCAGTGGCGCCAGGGGAACACCCATGCATGTGTCCCACTCAGCAGCAGAGCTGGTGGGACAGCAGCGGGGCTCCCTATTAGGCCCGGCGGCCGCTCCTGTTGAGGAAGGCAGTGAGCATGGCGGTGGTGCTGGCTCCGCTGGGGTCGCGGCCTCAGAGGCCCTGGAGGGAAGGCGGGTGCGTATCCAGGCGACGGAAGCGGCGGCAGCTGAGGCGGCATGTGCGGCGGAAGGCGAGAGTGCTGATCCGGACGAGTTTGAGAAAGGCCTGGAGAGGGCAGGCTCCCTGAAGGGGCACCACCACCACCACACTGGGGGAGTTCTCGCCAAGGCTGGCGACGGGAAAAGCAGGGCCCAGGAGCTGTGGTGAGTGCGTCCAAGGGCTTGGTATTGTGTTGGGGTGGCCGATTTGATGGGTGGACAGACAAGGGCGGCACGTTTTGTGACAGAGGGTCCTATGAGCTCCTGCCTTGAATGGAAGTTTCCTGGATATGCCCGCCGGCCGGCTCGGCTGTCGCCTCCTGAAGCTGGACCAGGAGGCACAGGCAGCATGCTGAAGCGCTTGGCCACCAATGGCATGCTGGACATGCCCACCTTCTCTTACATGGTATTATCCCTAGAGAAAGTCCTGACAGCACTTACCACGTTAAGCAGGACGCCCTGAAGGCCTCAGGTCAACTTAAGTTGGTCGGCTGAGGGACACCGACCAACACGCGTTGCGCTTGCTGTGCAACATTCAGGGCCCGAGGCGGCAACAAGCTGAGGCAGGCGGGCCTTGTGGTGCGCACAGTTCGGCGGCTGAAGACCCTGCGGAGTCAAGCCAAGGGCGACAGCAAGCCAGCAGGCGGTAAGACACCCGCTGCCGCCGCAGGAACTTGCTTTTTGTCAGACATTAGACAGAGACATGCCTGGGTGGGTTTTCGTTGTAGTGTGATTGATGCTCTCTCAGATGTCCTCTTTTCTATTGTGAGTGGGTGTTTCAAGACGTTCCCCCAGGGGCGGGGTCGTGCCTTTCCTGCTCATCCGGCTGGTTGGCAAATGCAATTCCAGTGTTGCGTGGTGGCACTCATGGTGTGCGGGGTCCCCCAAGGAGGGCCTGCTTACACCCATATTCGTCAACACCTGCTGCGGAGGGGGGGGAGGGCGTCTGCCTTGCGTCCAAAGGATAATGTTAGCAGTGCCTTGGACGCGCCTTCTTGGAGGAGGAGTGTCTCAAAACTATTCTGGTATCCGCTACCCTCCTCTCATCCTCCCCCGCACTGCCTGGACTATGCAGATGACGCCAGCAGCACTGGGGAGGGCTCCGTGGTTGAGGAGGAGTTTCTGGAGCTGCCTGGGGGGGCGCTTGTGGACCCCCACGAGGTGGAGGAGCTGGAGGACCTGCTGGAGTCATACTTCATGCAGGCAGGTTATCTTACTTATTGCAAGTGTCATGGACCTCGGGCGTATGTGTCTGTTATGGTGCTCGGGGCGGTGTCTTATGGCGTTGATGACAGAGGGGGGGAAGGGGCGCATGTGGACCCTCATGACGTTGAGGAGATGAGGAAGACCTGCTGGAGTTGTACTTCATGCATGCAAGAGTGTCGTCTTTGGGAACATCATAGGTGTCAAACCCAAAGCACAGTGGGCTCTTACAGGGGGTGGAGGAGCGGTTGGAGCTGCTGGAGCCCTGCTCCTGCTCTGCTCAGCTGTCCTAGCTGTGGTTTTGCTGTGCTGGGAAGAGGAGGGGCGGCCCTGTGATTGCTTGAGCTGGATGGCCAACCAGCCGGGTGGCGAGGCCATGGAGGCTGGCTAATTCCCATCCGTTGCACCCTCCTTGTATAAAACAGTGTTGCGTTCACCAGTATATAGCAGTTCAAAAGCCTTTTGAAAACTTCAAGTTCCGCTTCGTCTGCCTGGCCATTGAGCCAAATGGAAAGCCTTTTGCTTGCTTAATCAGGTGGACTACCTGTTGCGGCGACTGATGCTCCTAAACGAGCGAGTGGGCTCCACAGAGGCCTATCTGTCTATTGAGATGGACCACAGGAGGTGGGTGTGGGCCTCCCAGTGGGCTGCCACGCCCTTGTGACTGCATGCTTCGTCAGAACATCTCTCCCTGCCTGCTTAATCAGTCAGCGCAAATATATGTTGTGAAAGAAGGTTTGCATTTAGCTGTCGCAGCTGCATAAATGCCACGCCCATCTTCTAACACAGATTTGTAGACTTGAATAGGGGATTGCGCATTGATTGTGCGCGCCAACAAGTGGGCTGCACAGAATCTGCTTCCCGGCATCCTGCTGTCAACTGGCATCCACAATGTTTCTGGCAGGCTAAAGTCACTCCAGGCAATGACTTGCTCATCTTGCATCCAGTCCTGCTGGTACAGCCCACCTCTTACTCCCTGTTTGCATTACCTGCCACCCATACTACTGACTGGCTTGTGCAGGAATGAGCTGGTGGCGCTCGACCTTTTTGCCACGTGCGTCACGGGGGCCTTCGCCTTCGTATCCATGGTGAGTTACACCTCTGTGCTCCTCCGTGTGCTGCTCCCCCGTGTTGCAAGCACTGTGTAGCCCCGGTGAGTGTTGGCCCGGGGGGTACTGGCCAGTGCACCATGGAACACCTCATCCGCGATGCCCCTATGTACTTAGTGAGGGTGGCTGGTAGTGCGGACAGCGAGTGAGAGGCGAAGTGTGCTGACATGGCTGGATACAGAATGCGCCTGCGCCTTTAGTGCCAATAAATGAAGAGCTCATAACCATTTGCCTAGGCTTAAGGCAGGATGCACAGGGCAGTTGCAGGCCTAACCGGGCTCGTGAGTGCTATGTCAGCCTACACCAAAAATGGATGTAACAAGGGCTTCAGATTCGTTGGTGCCCCTCATGCAGATTGGCGGCATCTTCGGCATGAACCTGGCCATAGGAGACTGGTCGCAGGCGAAGGTGGGCTCATGAGGGATGGATGCCCTTCCAGGTTGCAGCGCCAAGGACTGCAGTAGTGTGGTGACTGTGTTTGAACGCGGACTTCACTCCTCGTACATTAGGAGGTCCCGCTGTGCTGCTGTCAGTTGTATGACCTTGTGCCAGTGGATATATGTGGTGGTTGTTATGTGTGTGGTAACGGTGGTGGTGGCGTGTGTGGGCGTTGTGTCTGGATGTGCGTGCGGGTGGGGGGCACTGCGCAGCGGGCGATCTCCTACACCTTGCCTGGGGATGGTGCTCCTTCAAGGCTGACCTTTGCCTCCTGGCCTTAGAGAGCTGAGCATTGCGTCCGTACACCCTTACATGACACCCGCCCTTACACCTGACCATAATCTGCTGTGTTTGCAATGCAGTACTCCTTCTACATCATCACAGGGCTCTCTGCCCTGGGCGGTCTGCTACTGCTGGCACTGTTCCTTGGGTACGTCCGCAAGCGGCGCCTTATGTTCATCTCAAACTTGGGTACGTCAACACCCCCCTGAGAACAGCCTGGGCACTTGAGGCAGCTCCTAGTGTCAAATTGGCGGCTGTTGCACATTAAGTCGACAGCAGCAGGAGGAGAGGGTTGTTTGCCTTCTCTTGAGTCGTCCTAAAGTGACTCTGTACAGGTTCTCTCCTGAACATGTTCTCTCCTGCGTGTTCAATGTGAACACGAGCAAGTACTTGTTGACAGTAGCCATGCTTGATGCAAGATTTTGGTAACCTCACTGTCATTTAAGGACAGCACGTTGAATAGCCCCAGGCCCTTCTGCTTAACACTTGTCCACATGGCTGCTCAAGGTGACTCGCTGATCAGCTTCATGAAGGTTTTGCCCTGGTTTGACAAGACGCCTGGAACAGTTGGAGTGTCCGGGGTGTGTCCTGCTAGGCAGGAGCGCCAGATTTGGTCAAGCATCGCAGATGCACGTAACCTGATGGCTTGTAACCCCCCTAAGTTACAGTGTTGGGGGCCGGGTTGAATGGTTTCCAGGCAACCTTGCTTCCAGGCTTCCTTGGAAGCCAGGTGCTACAAACGGGTTGTTGAAGTTCATTGCCTGGAGCTGCCCTGGCGCATGCTTGTGGAGCCGTGCCCAGCAGAGGTCGTGAGAAGTGCGGTACAACGGAGACTTCCTAATTATGCGCTTGCGCGTCTTTCCTTGCTTATGGGATGATGACGGCATGGATGACGGCACCGAGCAATGTGTTCAGCGCGTGGGCCAGAGGCGCGTGTGATTGTGTATAAGATTCCGCATTGCAGGTTACCCAGATGGCCTCGCCTTGTTATCTGATGTAGCGAGGTTAATGGAAGGAGGCAGCAGGGCATGCAGCAGGGTTGCATGAGTAACTCCCGTTCAACAAGCTTGTCGTAGTCTAGGCCACTGACTTGTCCTACAAAGGCGCTGTCTTGAGGTGCTGCAGGTGCGTTATCTTTCCATCGTCCTCCGCAAGTCATGGCTCGTGGGCCGGTACTGGCAAGCTTGCTGTTACAGCTGACAGTCAGAGCGAGGTCCTCCACGCTGGACCCTGAGCAGCTTTCCCTGCCCAGTGGTGCAGGCCCCCAAGAAGTCGGCCGCCCCCAGCCATGTCGGCTGAAAACATACAACCCCCACCCCCTGGCCTGCTGGACCTCCCTCAAACCCTGCTGGTGCACATCCTTGGCTTGCTTCTCCCCAGCGATCCCCAAGAGGACCCTGAACCACAAGACGACCTTGCCAACACCCGGCTGGCCTGCAAGGCCCTGCAGAAAGCCATCCTTGCAGTACCCAACAAGCCATTTGTGGCACTCAAAGCGGCCAAGCTACAGCAGGCCAAAGAGGCTGGGCTGGAGGGACAAATGCTAGCCTTCCTGGCACGCTACGCTGGCAGGTGCCGCGACATGCGCATAGACGGTGTGGATGGGCATGACCTACAGCAGGTGGTGCGCAGCTTAGTCCCTGCTGTAAGGTCGGGCAACAGCAACAACAGCAGGGCCAGCAGCATCAGCGGCTGCAGGGGTGTCCACAGCCTGGAGCTGCGCAGCATTGGACCCCCATGGACAGTGCTGCCGGTAAGCGGGTAGTTCGGAGGTTGGCATGCCACTCTTTGTAGACCTCACTTGTTATGAACTTATGGCAGCATGGCCAGGTGGCGGTGTGCTGCACTAGTTTCTTTCGGTTTTCGTGTCACACGGGATGTCTCTCGTGTCAAGCTGGCTGTCACAGACTCTGATGTTGCTGCCCTGCCTGACACCCCTGTGCATGCCGCTGGGTTGTGCACTTCCATGGCCATGACCCATTTCTTTGTATACGATTTCGTTCTGTTACAAGTGGCATCATCCACATATTTTGCCGTGTACGCAGGAGCTTGCCGCAGTACCATCCCTCTCTAGGCTCAAGGTGTGCAGCTACTACAACCAGTCTCCCATAGCTGCCTCGGACCTGGCGCTGCTGTCCTCGCTGGCAGCCCTGCAGTCACTAGTAGTGCAAGCCCCCGTTGCCGCCAGCCTCTCCCTTCCCGCTGAGGTCCTGCCCAGCCTGCAGAGGCTGACCTCCCTGGAGCTGTGCTTTTACACCCCTATCGACGATTATGATGCTGTGGAGGAGGATGAACAGGAGAGGTGTTATCTGACCATCTGTGGTGAGCACCTGGCTGGCTGTACAGCCTTGCGCCGCCTCGAGCTCTGCTGGGTTCAGCTGGTAGGGCCGGGCCCAACCACCTGGCCCCGCCTGGAGCACCTGGGGCTCATTGAAATCAGGGCGGAAGCGGGCTTCTGGGCCGCGCTTCCCCAGCTGCCGTGCCTCACCAGCTTAGGGCTAGAGCAGCTGTCTGAGGAGATGTTTGAGGAGTTTCTCAGCTTCCTGCCAGCCTGCCCCTGCCTGGGCGCACTTGAGCTCGTTGGAGAGCACCTGCGAACCCAACCTCAGCTGCCCCCCAGCCTGACCAAGCTAGAGGTTACTGGTGACGTCTCACTCAGGACTGCCCCATATGGCCTGAGCCTGCGCTGTCTCCAGCTGCATTGTGCTTCATCGCTGGAGGCGTGGCCAGAAAGCATGTCCGCAATGGTGCAGCTGACAGCCCTGCGCATCAATGGGCTCCTGCCAGAGCTGCCGCTACCCTTGGCGGCGCTGCCAGCCTTGGAGGACGTGCACCTGGCTGACACCCACCTCACAGGCTTGCCTTGGCAGCTGGCGTGGGTCGGCTCGGTTCGGCGGCTGGTACTGGCACGCTGTCGTCTCAAACGAGTGCCAGCGGTGCTGGGTGGTGGAGCTGCCAGCCGGCTGGAGCAGTTGGACCTTGCGGCAAATGGGGACCTGGTTGTGACCCAAGAGGGGTTGGAGGTGCTCGGTTCGTTAACTGCCCTGCAGATTCTGAACATAACGGACATCGGTACAGGCAGCTGGTCAGGTGATAAGGAGGCAGCCGAGGCATTGAGGCGTGCCCTTACGCCTGGATGCAAAATTGTGAATGATATGTACTGGAACTAGTGTTGTTCCATTCCTAAGGACGCCAGTATTCCTTCCCCTGCCCTTCCATCAGAAATTTCCAGTGTATGCTTGCACTGGCGTGCCACGCCGGTGCTGTGTTGCCTGTGGTAGTTGAATGGTGGCAGGCAATGCGAGAAGGGGAGAGGCAGTGGTGGACAAGTCTGACAGGTTAGGTAGCCTGCACTTGATTTGTTGTTTGTGGCAACCATTTGTGCACCATTTGTGGCAAAGCAGGTTCCCATTTGTCTATCGTGTCTCATGTGTCTGTCATAGTACAAAATGAGTCACTCTTCAACTACGGACAGGGGCAGTACCGTTTCCATGCTTTCTTGCCAAGCCTCTCCTTCAGCCGCACGCAAGCTGTGCGCATGCGGCCTTGCGCCCTTGCCTCCAGTCCGCGACCTGGCAAGCCTTGTTGCAGTCTGCGGCAGGGGTTAGGCAGCGTAATTGGTGTACGGGCGCCAACAACCTGGTATGCTGGGGCGCTTCTCACCATTTAGATCAGGGCAGCAGCGCCACGCAATAACGCAGTAGTCCTAGCCACTACTGACACAGTCGCCAACAACTTCCTGTGCCATGCCATGCCCATAGCGTGCCCATTCATGAGGGGTCTCCTCCTCCTGCCGCAAGCTGTGCACATCCCGCCTTGTGCCCCTGCCGCAAGCTGTGCACATGCCGCCTTGTGCCCGTGCCTCCAGTCAGCAACCAAGCGCTGTTACAACCTGCAGCATGGTTACAATACCTTACGTTGGGCTTGCTTCCAAGCCATAGAACAGGATGCAAGGTCCGGTGCAACGATGTACTTGTAAGACCCTGCTGCCGGCTTTTTCCCTAGACTTCCCACCAGATGGAGGATCCCAGACTTGCCTGCGAGAAGGGCATATCCTAGAGGGTAGCTCAAGAGGCGCCCAGCTGCAGCCTCGGCACCTGTTGTCAAATGAACCGTCATAGGCACACGACCCGTTCTTAGGACTCAAAATATTCCTGTCCTATCCCCCTGTTCGCACTACCTGCCACCCTTACTGATGAATCAATAATGTAGCAAAAGGGAACCTGTGGAGCTCATGTCGTGTCTGGCAAGGCATGCAGGCCTGGAACTCTTAAGAGTAGGTAGTCGAACGGTTTTCCAGGCGAGGGAGCTAGTCGCGACACACAGCTTTACAAAAACACTCGTGCCCGGAGGCTACTCTGGCGCATGCATGGGAAGCCTGCGTAACATGGGTTGTGAGGACTCCATGGCGGTTGCGCGCTCCCATCATGGTGACACGTCATGACGGGATGCACGGCCAAATAAGACTGTGTACGATAGATCGCAACCCAGCTTTACCAGACGATCCTGCCTTATTTGGTGAGCCTGCTGAGGTGATGAGGCGTTGCGGTGGAGGCGGACTGGCATGAGCTTCAGGGCGAGTTCTTTCAACAAGCTGATCGTATCGTGGATTGGGTTTGGCCTACATAGGCGCTCCTTCAAGCTGCAAGTGAGTTCTCCCTGCGTCCTCCCGTCGCACTGCCAGGGGCTGATGGCAAGCTTGGCACTCGGGCTGACTGTCAGACATGCTGTCAGAGCGAATTCCTCCAAGCTGACACCTGTGCAGCTTTCCCTGCCTAGTGGTGCAGGACCGCGATAAAGTGGGCACGCCCAGCAATGTCGGCTGCCGCGCAACCCCCAACCCCTGGCCTGCTGGATCTCCCTCCAGCCCTGCTGGTGCACATCTGTGGCTTCCTCTTCGACAGCGAGCCCCAAGTGGAGTGTTGCATAGCAGAAGACCTGGAAAACACCCAGCTGGCCTGCAAGGCCCTGCAGGAGGCCATTTTTGCGGTACCCGACAAGCCACCTTTGACCATCAATTCTGTTGATCTACGGCTGGCCAAGCAGGCCGGGTTGGAGGAGCAGCTGCTTGCCTTCCTTGCCCGCAAGGCTGGCAGCTGGCGCGAAGTGTACATAGAGTCCGTGGGTGGGCTGGACCTGCATCAGGTGGTGCGCAGCCTCGTCCTTTCTGGTGGGGGAGGCGGCAGCAGCCACGGCAGCAACAGCGCCAGCGATAACAGCGCTGAGGGCAGCAGCGGCAGTGGCATCCACAGCTTGCTGCTGCGTGACATTGGGGTCCCGTGGACAGTGCTGCCGGTAAGCGGGGGTTATTAGCATGGGTGGCAGGTAGAGCAAACTAGGAGTGAGAGTTGAGCTGTACTAACAGGACTGGATGCAGAATGTGCTTGTTATGGGAGGGTGCGTTCGACACGTGTATCACATGGATTGTGTTTCACTTTCGGCTTGCCGGTAAGCGGGGCTCATGCCAGGGTTCGCTCGACATGTGAATTGCATGGGTTGTGCCTCACTTTCAGCTTGCTGTCACAAACTGCGTTGTTGCTTCTGTGCTGTTGCTTCCTGTCCCACGCCCCTGTGCATTCCAGCTGGGTGATGATTTTGTAGTCACAACGCACCGGCCTGAGTTGCATCCGTTCCAGGTGCATGACGCTTATACTTGCCGTGTATGTAGGAGCTGGCCGCACTGCCATCCCTCTCTGCGCTCAAGGTGTGCAGATCTTACAACCGCTCGCCAGTAGGTGCCTCGGATCTGGCACTTCTGTCATCGCTGACAGCTCTGCAGTCACTGGAAGTGTATGCACTCATGGCAGCAGCTTCTCCATGCCTGCCGAGGTGCTACCCAGCCTGCAGAGGCTGACCTTTTTGGGGCTGTGGTTCTACGGCCCAATTTACGATGGCGACGGCGAAGAGGAGGAAGAGGAGGAGGGACAGCTGCAGGACCAGTTTCATCTTTCCGTCTGTGGTGGGGATCTGGCCGGCTGTACAGCGTTGCGCCGCCTTGAGCTCTCCGACGTTCACCTCTTGGGGCAGCACCCAATTACCTGGCGCCTGGGTCAGCTGGGGCTCACAAGGATTAAGGCCGGAGCCGGCTTCTGGGCTGTGCTTCCCCAGCTGCCGTGCCTCACCAGTGTTTTGTTAGAGGAGCTGGCCGAGGAGGTCTTTGAGGAGCTTCTCAGCTACCTGCCAGCCTGCACACGCCTGGCAGCCCTCAGCCTCTTGGGAGAGCACCTGCGTGCTCTGCCTGAGCTGCCCCCGAGCCTGACGAAGCTGGAGATGCCTGGCGAGGCCTCCTTGCGGACTGCCCCGGCCGTCTCAAGCCTGCGCAGTCTCCAGCTGTATCGCCTTTCATGCAAATGCATACAAGTGTGGCCGGAGAGCATGTCAGCCATGGTACAGCTGACGGCCCTGCGCATTAACGGGCGCCTGCCAGAGCTGCCGCCGCCCTTTGCAGCGCTGCCAGCCTTGGAGGACGTGCACCTGGGTGGGAACGACCTCACAGGCTTGCCCGGGCAGCTGGCGTGGGTTGGCTGTGTTCGGCGGCTGGTGCTGGCAAGATGCAGTCTTGAGGGCGTCCCTGCGGTGCTGGGCGGAGGAGCTGCCAGCCGGCTGGAGTACCTGGACCTTGGTGGAAATGAAGACTTGGTTGTGAGCAAAGAGGGGTTGGAGGTGCTACGTTCGTTAACAGCCATGCAGACTTGGAACATCACGGACGAAGGTACGGGCTGGTGGGAGGGTGTGGGGCGCAAGGAGGTAGTGAGGCCGGCCCTTTCTCCTGGATGCAAGATAACAAAACATTCCCGGAGCTTCTGGGATAGCACTTGGGGTTAGTATTTGAGTCGGCAGTAGTTTCGACAGCTGCCCTTCGATCATCTATCACAGTAGGTAGGGGTTGCGATGCGCTTGGCTTGTTGTGCCTGGCTGCGGTTTCCTGTGCTTTTCCTTTCATATCACCTGTCTTGTCAGCAGGTGCCCGTTTATCTTGGCACACTTAATAACATAATGGAGAGAGCAGCGGCTCAAGAAAGCAGTGCTTCATCTCAGTGCTCACATGGCCAACCAGTTCCCCACTCTATGGTGCCCAGTCATGAGGTGCTTCCTGCTCCTGCCGCGAGCTGTGCACATACCGCCTTGTGCCCGTGCCTCCAGTCAGCAACCTGGCAAGCCTTGTTGCAGTCTGCAGCAGGGATCGAACAGCTCATTTTTGGCTAATGTCAATTGCAACGTGAAGAAAGGGTGAGGTGCAACATTTGCAACAAAGACGACCATGTCGCCAGTTCTCACCCATCAACTTCGCATGAGTGTGAGGTCCTTAAGGACCTACAGATACCAGTCAGGCCGGCACACAGTCTGTCAGCCCTGGCACCTTCATAACGTGTGACACAAAAGAACCAGCACCGCGTGCCAGTAGAAGAGAGCAAGTTGAGGAGCAGGTCAGTTGTAGCCAAAACTCTACTCATACAGGAAGACACAGAGCATACCTGCATAGACCCCTGTCAGCCCAGTATACCCTTACCTCCTCTCGGATTGCATTACCTGCCACCCTTAATAAAGACTCTACTCAAACACTCACACTGCGCTTTCTTGCAGGCGCTGCACTGTTTCAGCTGGGCGCCCCATGTGCGGCAGTAAGTGCAGTACCACGATTCCTCCTGCAAACAGGCACAGGCCCAATGTCCATTTGGGGGGACCCACGGCTACAATTCAAGTGCCACATATGGGTTTCTGTGAGACTGTCCGTCGCAAAACACACTACCTGCCACCCATGCTAAGAACATATTTGAATTGGAATCTAGCAACCACAGCTACCACTCCATGCTTGCACTGCCTCGGCCACTAACCAGACCCACTTCAACCGGGCCCACACCACCCACCGTGAGCTCGGGTTTTGCCACCTTCTGGGTGATGACCATCCTCCCAGCCCTCAACGTGGCGCAAGATGGCGCCGCTGATACCCCTGCCTTGAGACACATGTTCTGCACGGTCAGAAGTATCAGCCCAAACAGTGATGTTGCTGATGGAGTGGAAAGGGCGGAGCTACTTGAACGCTGAGGAGGACCACTCGCTAAGCATATCACAGCGTGGCATGACTGCAGCAGCCCAGCAGCCAGCAGCCTACTCATGCTGATACCCTCGCTGAGCCACCGCGCACAAAAGGGAGTATGTGGTCATGCGTCCCTGTGACACCAGGCAGGCGTGCTGCCAGTCCATGCCTGGGGCTCTTAAGTGTGCTGGCGACATGCCGGGGGTATGCAGTACAGTCATCGGTCCCATTCTGGCAGCATTCCCTAGCTGAGGGTTGGGGGCTTGCCTGTGCAGCAGCTAGGCTGTCCTTGAGCTGCGCCAGCATGGCAGCACCCATCCACTTCTTGGCTCGCTTGAAACGCCGCTCTGCTTCGCTCACCAGGTCCTGCATGGGTCAGCAGCCAAGTCTTAACGCGATGTGACCGATATTTGCATGGCTGCACTTGACAACTGTACACATCACCTACGCAGCCGTTGCCATCCGCTCAGCAGGTTTTGCCATCCGCTCAGCAGGGTGAAACAAAAGGGCCACACGCTAAGCACTGTGTGTATCTAACAGAGGGGTTTGCATGTGCAAGGGTATGGCAGAGTTGGATGATCAAACCCTACGGGCCACTGGCATCCCACCTCCCACTCCCAACATATACAGGCACTCAGGCAAGACTCAGGCTCATTCTGCATCCAGTTCTGTCAGTTCCGTCCAGTCCAGTCCAGTCCAGTCCAGCTCTACTCCCTGTTCGCACTACCTGCCACCCATGCTAATATACAGGTGCCTTAGGGTGCCACATATTCTGCTCCATGACAGAGCATAACTGAGACCTGTCCGTACTTTCACCCCAACCTCTCTCCCTTTGCAGTGCCTGCCCCACCCACGAAACACAAAACGAGTGCCACCACCAGCAAGTACCTTGACATCGCCAGCTCGGTAGGTAGGCCCGTTTCCTCCCCCAATGATGCTCACCGCTAGATTGGCTGCAGCCAGGCTCGCGTAAAAGTCGCCTGCAGCAAGGCCGGGTAGGGAGTCCTCTCCTTGTCCAAAAGCAGTTGCTCACGCATGCTGGGCTCATCCCCAGTAGCGTAGGGTGGTTCCCAGCAACTCTGACCAGGGCATCACCCAGCCCGGCCGCTGCTGGTTGTGCAATGCGAGGGCCGCAAAGGTGCTCCACGCGTGTACATAGCGGCTGGTAGGCGCAACCCATAGGCAAAACCATGCTACCGTCAGGCCAGGCGCTTGGGTGCTCACAACTCTCCTCCAAGGACACGTCGTAGGCCATTTGCAGCACCTCGTGCTATCTGGCAACCGCACCCTCAGGGGCTCCTTGCTCTGGAGCACTGCAGTCAGTGATAGACACAGGGAAATTGCGGTATAGTCCACCTCCATAACGAGAAGGGCGAGGGCCTTTCACCTGCTGCACCCTACCTCCCCTGCATTTTGCATTGCCCCTCCCCCCCAGCCCCACCCCCGAAACAGATATCTACTAAACGTGGCGGCCGCACCTGTAGAACATGTGGAGGACGGAGACAAGCTGCAGCAGCACTCCTGGCGGCGTTGCTCTGCCCCTGAGCTGGTTCTGGGTCAGCTGCAGTGAGAGACACAGAGCGCTTTTGTACCCAGTAGAGTCTTTCAGGAATGGTCATCAAGGGAGCGATGCGCAGGGCCGCAGTGTGCCAGTATTGATAAAACGAGGAGGCTGGAACGGGGTGCAGGCGACAGACGGCCATGTAGTGCCCCTGGGTGGCTCGGCTGACTGGAGAGTGGGAGTGGAGTGGGGCTCCACTTGGTATTCGGCGCTCGAAAATGGTTGGTTGGTGGGACTACCCTTTCGTCTACTGAAGCAAGCACAACCAACCACCCATTGGGTGATTCCTCTGCTGCTGCCTATGACTAGAAAGCGCAGCTGGCATCCCGCCACACTGTTGTCCAATCTCCTGCTGCCACACACATCCTCTCAAGCCCGTCGCCCACACACCATAACACGCAAACCCGCGCGCTTGGGATGTACCTGCTTTTCAAAAGTGTTGGCCAGGAAGACGGCATGCTGCTGCAGTGTTGGGTGTTGTTGGCCTAGCGCTGCCTCGGCCCTGCGGAGGACGCGGAAGTAGACGCGGCAGGCCGCCATCTGCAGCCAGCCAGGGACAACTCGATGTCAACCTAGAAAGATGGTGGTGGGCGCTTAGGACTGCCATGTCGGTTAACCCCAGGGTTTGATGCAGAAGCGGCCGTGAGAACCCCGCCAGCCGCCGGCAGTTCTTCTCTCGCTGCTAGCCACTGAACCACGGCACAAGGATTCCCTAAGCTGCCACAGACGTTGTGCCAAGTAGGAGTACCACACAAGCTCCTTGCTCGGTGGCAGCAGGCCACCGCCAACCACTGCAGCCATCTGCCAGCTTGCAATTACTTCAATGCAGTACTGGAGCAATGATTGCCTCCCAGCCAGCTGCCGCTGGGCACGGTTTGCAAAACCAGGACACCCCACTAGCTATAGTACGTGCCCAGGAAAACTTTCTATGGCAACCAATTGCTGTACTTACCCGTCCCCCACCATTGACCAACCGCCAGACTAAGGCACCCTGGGGCCTCCTGACCCTCTGGTCTCTCAGGCACCAGCACACCACGTGCCCTAGAGAAAGAGGTTATACACCCCAACACCCCATTCCTCGAGTAACACTTCTTACTTGCAGCTCCTCAGCAGTGAGCGGCTCTTCAAACTCTTCAAGGCACTCTGCTGCCTCCTGGGCGGCTTCCTCGGGTGCCAGCATCTCAACAATGCCCCTCATCTCTATCAGCGCAAACTGGGCATCCTCGCTGCAGTTGCAGGCAACAGGAGCAGGGTTGCCATCGTCCAGGCATCGCAGCGAGCACAACTGCACACTCGCGCTGCAGTTTGCAGGCAGCAGGAGCGCGGTTGCCTTTGTTGTGTCGCTGCAGCACGCTCAACTGACAGCCGCCAGCATTCTAGGAGTGCTTCTCATCTCCAGCAAGACATCTAGGCCGGTCAATGTACTTACTGTACTTACTGGAGCAGCCGGTGCACCTATGGGTTAATTCCCAAACCCGGCAGCCGGCTTGCCGTTCCTACTGAATAGTCCCACCAGTGCGCAATTGCACATTTGAAAAACACAGACCCAACAACACACTAAGACAAAGACGGAAATCAAGCAACTAGCCTGCCTGGCCATGGTGTGGTGGATGACAAATTGCCGCGCAGGGCTGTTCCAAGGTATGCACCGGGCAGAGTTTCAGAGCACAGCCCAAATTTCAGGGCAGTGTGTTAGTGTAGCTGAGGCTGCCTGACCGCTGTGTGCACAAGTGATACCTGTCGAAGCCTTGGACTGCAGTCTCGGCTTCAAAGTAGGCCAGGTGCTTCACAATGGCCACCCCGTTATCAGGCGCCGGGTCTATCCTTTCCAAGAAGCGCCCTGGCCTCATCTGCACACCAACCACGCCAGCAGCAGGCGCAGCAGCACCAGGCTGTAGTGCAACGGCATGGATGGGCGGGTAACGTTCTATTTGCACCTTTCCTGCTCTCCCTGGAACCGCCACAACACCAGGCATACCAGCTGCAGGCGCCTGACTGACCCCTGCAGAGAATAATACTGCACTGCGCCTTGGTCCACAGTTGTGTCAAGCCAGGAATGTGGCATGAGGGCGCAGGAAAAGCCAGCACATCCTGGCTCCTTGCCTTGCCCTGTTACACCCAGGAAGAGGTACTGCCACATCCCCTGCCCTCCATCCAAGGTTTGACTCACCCTGCCATGATCCATTGCGGCAGTGACAAGCTCGCTCCGGCGTAGCGGCCAGCTTCCCTCCATGGAGCTTCGCACAAAGTAGAGCAGCCCCTGCATGCAGTGTCATTGGCTAGCAAACACTGTGCGCACTGCCGCAATGATTATTGCCTTGCACTGCAGAGGCTTTCAGGGTGGGTCCCTCATCAAGATAACCATTTTTGATAGGACGTGGGGACCACACTGGCGCCCAGGAGCACTAGGCTAAGTGCAAGGAAGGGTAACAGTGCATCTGGCTTAATGCGCCCTAAGTGGGCGGCAACGCTAGACAAAGGCGCAAACTCTTGCTTTTTCAATACCCCCGTATCTAAAATCGACGCAGCTGGCACACGCCACAGTACAGTCTGACCCCTCCTTGTCACATGCACTTCTCTCTTGGAGGTGCCTCAACTCACGTGAACTGCGCTGTGCTCATCAACCTCGCCATACAGCTTGGGGCTCTGATCGGGGTGCAGCAAGAGCTGCTCTGCCGCCCTGTTGCTGCGATAGGCTGCTACCAGCTCCCGCTGATCTCTTCTCAGCTGCGCCTCTGGCTTGCTGGCTAGGGCATCATATTGTTGGCTCTCAAAGGTCAAGGCGCCTGCGTTGTGCGCCATACCTCTTGGTGGCACAAAGGTCGTCCACTGACAAAGCCCGGTACCCTGCTGTCCCGAGGTGCCCTGACCTGGCTCCTGCAGTTTTCAAGTATATAAGTGCGGTTGTTGTCGCAAGCCTGTGGCTGTGGGTGGGCCCGTTTAGACGTCCCGTCTAGCCATCAAAACTGATGACATGTCTCGATACAAGATGGTGGAGCTGAGATTAAGAGAATGCTTGGGAACTGGGGTCACACTCGTCAGGACCCATTGATCACATCATTACGTGGAAATGTTCACCTCGCGATTCGGGCTGGTCTAGATAGTGATCAAACCTGTCTCAAACCTGTTTTCAGAGAGGGAATTCCTTGTCTCTCTACAACTACAAAGCTAGCAGTTTTAATCTTCGTGTTTGTGGCGGGCGCGCCTGTTCCGTCGGAGCAGGGTGAAAGAGTCTTTGAATTAACTGCCTCTTCTCTTGGGTTGCTAGAAGTTGCCCAAGGTTGCATAGGAAGACGTTGCCGTAGCCCCAAACCAGCCTGGTTTGTGGACCAAGACATGGCGCACCAACTGAACCTTTTGGACTTGCCTTTGCCTGTTTTGGAACACGTCCTTGGCTTCCTGGCGGCAGAGGAGGAACCCTTGGCCTTTGCGTCTGCGCTCCTAGCTTGCACGAGGCTGCGGCAAGCTGGGGAAGAGGTGCCCCTCACCAAGCTCCTCTTAGACGTCACCATGAAGCACCTTGTGGCCAAGGAGGCAGGGCTGGCCGATCAGCTACTCGCCTTCCTGGCACGCAAGGTCAAAGTGTGGCGCCAAGTCCTGCTGGCATCAGAGCCAGAGGAGGACTTGTGTACGCTGCTGCTCAGCCTTGCTCCGCCCGCCGGCTGCACCGGCGTGCAAGAGCTGGAGCTCGAGTTCATAGGCAGCGCAGTGTTGATGCCTAAGGTGCGCACCCCTGGACATCGCCAGCAGAGACCTTTGCGGCTGAACTGCCGTAGGCACTGGAACTGATGTGCTCACAAATGTTCAGCCAGTCAGCTTAAAGTGAGGGCTCCGGGCCCAGGGTGGTATCAAAAATAGCCAGCGTTCCCTAAGAATTGGCTGCAGGAATTGAGCGCCCTGACTACCCTTAAGTCGCTCAGGATTGACCAGGATGCCGAGGATGGTGATGTAATGCCCGCCGTTGGGTTCAGCCATCTGTCGCTGGTGCCGGGACTACAGGACCTGAGGATTTCCGCCGTAGTCAGTGGCCAGTTCCCACCAGCTACCTTCAACAGCTTGCAGCGCCTGACCAACCTGGTCCTGGATGTACAGCAGCTGACACCCTTAGCAGAACCTGAGCCCGCGCCCCGGCTTAGCGCAGAGCACTTTAATGCCTGCACAGCGCTCCGGCGGCTGTGGCTCCGCGGAATTGATGTCTTGCTGTCGGAGCGGCAGGCCCTGACAGCCTGGCGGCAGCTGGAATATTTCTCCCTCTTCCCGGCCAACAACCCCTGGGAGCCGGCGGGCTTCTGGCAAGCGCTGCCACACTTGCCGGCGCTGGTAAATGTGCAAATTGGTGATGCGACCGAGGAGCCAGTGCAGATGCTGCATGACCACCTGCCAGGCTGGTCCCGCCTGGAGTCTTTGGCCTTGCACTACTACCCCGAGCCGACGCTGCCGCAGCTGCCCACCTGCCTTACGGAGCTCAGGTTGCTGTATTCAGACACCATCCAGGTGGCGCCGGTGGCCCCAACCCTGCGTAGCCTTCAGTTTTGTTACTGTCTTGCCTTGAATGTCTGGCCGCACAGCATGACAGCCATGTCGCAACTCACAGCGCTGGAGATCTTCAAGTGTCACCTGGGAGTGCTGCCGGCACCGGTGGCATCCCTGCCAGCCCTATTGAAGCTGGCGGTATATTCGAGCCGACTGGCCGTGCTGCCACAGCAAATGGGGTGCCTGGGCTCTCTTCGTAGGTTAGTCTTGGAGGGCAATGAACTGGAAAGTGTACCAGCAGTGCTGGCCGGCGGGGCGGCCAGCCGGTTAGAGCATCTGGAACTGTCAGACAATCATACTCTTGGCATCACAAAGGAGGGGTTGCAGATCCTGCACTCCCTCACTGCCCTTACATATCTGGGGTTAAGGAACATAGGCAGCTTGGATCTGTGGGATGTGGTGAAGGACAGTTTGAGCCTTGTGTTGCCCAGTTGCGATATTCGTATTGGTCGTGATTTGACATACTCTCTCTAGCTCTTTGTAAGCACACGGCACTGTCTGTGTAACCTGGGGTGGGGTGCATTGGGTAGTAGTTGCCCTAAGAACTGATCATTGCTTCCCCGGCTTTTTGGTTGCCACAGGGCACCTGAGAGGCAGTCCCGGTTTTTTTCACCTCAGCTATTAGCATGGTGGCAGGTAGCGCGAACAGGGAGAGAGTTTTGAGCTGTGCGAACAGGACTGGATGCAGCATCAGCTGTGTGATTTGGTATGCTTCCTGTATACAAGCAGAAATCTGCAGACAGGTTGTGCAAAATCGACTGCGTGGGCATGCAAGCTCGGATGCAGTAGCTTTCAACACAATGCATGAATGCCAGTTGTTGTGTGCTTGCCCTTCCTGCTGTCCCAGGAACAGCCACAGTGCAAGGGAAATCAGATGCCTGACCGGTTCTTCCATGTTATGGCACCATCCATGATTGGCACTCGCAGCCAGGAAAGAGGTCCTGCCACGTCCCACTATTTGCGCACATTGGCTTTGGCTCACCCTGCCATGATCCACTGTGGCGGTGAAAAGCTGTTTGCAGCGCAGGGGCCAGCTTCCCTCCATTGAACTACGCACAAAGTACAGCTGTCCCTGCGTGCAGTGCTGATGGGAAATGGCTCGGATCTTGAGTCTCTCATCATCAAGGTTCATATGTGTTCGGTGAGGGACAGGTAACACCCTGCCGCCCCCAGAGGGGCACTGTGGTAGATGCGAGGGAGGGCAAAGTGCGGTAGGCTTGAGACGTCCTTGATATGCTGCAGGGCAACCCTACATTAAGGTGCCTCCATACCTTGCACTGTCTTTTGCTGGTCAAGCTCGCCATACGGCTTGGGCTGTGATTGGGGTGCAGCAGTAGCTCCTTTGCCGCGGCTGCAATAGGGTGCCACAAACTCCCGCAGACCTCGCTTCAGCTGCGTCACCGGCTTGCTGACAAGGGCTTCATACTAAGCCCTCTTCAAGGCAACAACGTCTGCATACTTGGCCATACCTCCCCAGAGCGATTCAGCGGTCGTACTCTGAAACACAGCCCAGTGCACTTCTGTCCAGATATACCCCACTGGCTCATGCACCCTAAGTATCTAGAATCTAAGATGTAAGTGACGTGGTTCCGGAAAGCCTGGGGTGCTAGCCATCGGCACCACTGGCGTGTGAAATACAAGGAAGCGGAGCATATATAGAGGTAGAAAGAGGTACTGGGGGTCCAACATTGACAGGGGGCGACATGAAGTCAAGGAGCATCAACGGTGATTCCGGCTGTTTTAAATAGTGCTCACACCTGCCTTAATACGCCATCGACGAAGAGTTTCTTGGCGATCTACGAACTCAGGGCGGAGCTATTGCGCTCAATTGGCTCCGCAATTGCAGTTGAAGACCTGTTCACGGCGGGCGCGCCTTCAGTAAAGAACTCTTCTGACAACTGACATCAGCTCTTTGGGAAAAATACGATTTGGTGGAAGTTGCCCGAATGTGTAGGAGAGGATTACGGCGCAGCCCTGGCTAAGCCAACGCGACTCAAAGACATGCCGCACCAACTAAGCCTCTTGGACTTTGCCTTTGCCTGTCCTGGAACATGTCCTTGGCTTTTTGGCGGCAGAGGAGGAACCCTTGGCCTTTGCGTCTGCGCTCCTAGCATGCACAAGGCTGCGGCAAGCTGGGGAAGCAGTGCCCCTCACCAAGCTCCTGATAAGGGCGGCCATCAAGCTCACTGAGGCCAAGCAAGCTGGGCTGGCCGGTCAGCTGCTCGCTTTCCTGGCGCGCAAGGCCAAAGTGTGGCGCCGGGTGCTACTGGACTTGTTAGAACCAGAGGAGGACTTGTGTCCGCTGCTGCGCAGTCTTGCTCCCCCCGCCGGCGGCACCGGCTTGCAGGAGCTGGCACTCTTCTTTGTGCACAGCGCAGTTTGGATTCCCAAGGTGCGCGGCCTTGCCAGCGGAGACGCCTGCTGCTGGACATGTGGTGGGCATTTAGACATGGTGCTTGAAATTGCGCAGCCAGCCAGGCTTGAAGTGAGTGCTCCGTGCGCAGGGTGGCATCCGGAATAGCAGCATTCTCTAGGTATTGGCTGCTGCAGGAACTGAGCGCTTTTACTGCCCTCAAGGCGCTCAGGATCGACCAGGATGCCATGGACGATGTGGCGCCTGCTGTTGGGTTCAGCCATCTGTCGCTGGTGCCAAGGCTGGAGAACCTGGCTATCGAAGCCGCGGTCAGTGGCCAGTTCCCACCAGCTGCCCTGAACAGCTTGCAGCGCCTCACCAACCTGGTCCTGAACCTGCAGCAGGTGGTCCCTCCAGCAGAGCCTGAGCCCGCTCCCCGGCTTAGCGCAGAGCACTTTGCGGCCTGCACAGCACTCCGGCGGCTGTGTGGCTCCGCGGAGTTGACGTGTTGCTGTCACAGCAGCAGGCCCTGACAGCCTGGCAGCAGCTAGAACGCTTCGCCCTCTTCCCGGCCAACAACCCCTGGGAGCCGGCAGGCTTTTGGCAGGCGCTGCCACACCTGACGGCGCTGATAGACGTGACGATTGGGGATGCCACGGAGCAGCCAGTGCAGATGCTGCATGACCACCTGCCAGGCTGGTCCCGTCTAGAGTCTTTGGCCTTAAACCATTACTCCGAGCCGACACTGCCGCAGCTGCCCACCTCTCTGACAGAGCACAGATTGTGGAGTGCAGACGTCATGCAAGTGGCGGCGGTGGCCCCCACCCTGCGTAGCCTTCAGTTCGGCGCGTGCGTCGCCTTGAATGTCTGGCCGCACAGCATGACAGCCATGTCGCAGCTAACGTTGCTGGAAATTTCGGATTGTCCCCTGGGAGTGCTGCCGCCACCGGTGGCGGCTCTGCCAGCCCTTGTGAAGCTGGAAATCGCTTCGACCCGACTGGCCGTGCTGCCGCAGCAACTGGCGTGTGTCGGCTCTCTTTGTAGGTTAGTCTTGGATGGCAATGAACTAGAGAGTGTGCCGGCAGTGCTGGCTGGCGGGGCGGCCAGCCGGTTGGAGCATTTGGACCTGTCTGGCAATTACTCTCTTAGCATCACAGCAGAGGGGTTGCAGATTCTGCGCTCCCTCACTGCTTTGACATATTTGGGCTTGAGGGGTATGGGCAGCGTGGTTCCGCTGGACTTGGTGGATGGCAGGATGCGCTTGCGTTGCCAGGTTAAAATTTGAATATAGCGCAGTGATCTGACATGCACTGTCATATCTGTTTACGAGTGGACATCACTATCTGTGCAATATGGGATGTGGTGCGTGCGCAGTGACTTAAGAGGCGCCCAGGACTGACCACTGCTTACCCTGGCTTCTTAGGTGGAACAGGATACCTGACGGGGGAAGCGCTCTGTTGTATGTGAGCTATTTTGAGGTAGTATTTGTGAGGGGGGAAGCACTCTGTTGTATGTAAGTTATTTATTAAGGGTGACAGGTCATGTGATCAGAGAGGAGGTACGGGTATACTGGGCTGATTGATTATGTGAGTTAGTAAGTATGCACGCAACACCTAAGCCAGGTCCTGTTTGGTAGTGGCAAGCATGCTATAGTTCTTGTTACCAGGTGTCGTCAACATTGCTAGTCACTGTCTTATGGGATAGGCAATTTTACTGGGCTGAGCTGCCCTCATCACAGACTGGATTCTCAGCAGCTGCGGTTAGGCACTGACAAGGGATTCCAACCTTGCAGATGCCTACTGGCTTAGACGTCAAGCAAACCTCCGTGTTCTTCACAACCTGCCTTGTCAGTACCGTTCACCCCTGCCTCCCGTCTATTCATATGGCCCGCCACCGTCACCTTAGTCCAACCCCCCCAGGGGCTAGCCACATGTGTTGGCCGCAGCACAATAAATCAGGCATAACACCAAGCATGGGCCGCCAGCAACATCAGTCCTGTCCAAGGCTGCCGCTGGGGTGCCACCCAGGTCTAGCTGCATCATGTTCTCCTCATAGCACTAGGGTAGCAGAGGGTTGGCAAGCTCACCACAAGCAGCACTTAGCTCACCACAAGAGAGATGTGCGTCCCAGGCAAGAAGATAGCATGAGGAGCAGCGGTGCCAGTGAACCACAATATTAGAGCATAAGTGCAGCCAGCCCAGCCCTCATATAGCTATATCCTATCTTCACCCTGGTTGCACCACCTGCCACCCTTACTGAATACCTGCATCCAGTCCTGTCAGTACAGTTGGCCACTATCTCTCTGTTGGCACTACCTGCCTACAGAAAATATCATACTGCTCATACTCCCGCCCAACCGCCCGGAAGTACCTAATGGAAAAGCAATCAGTAGAGTGGACATGCAAAACCAGAGCACATTGAGCATCATCTACAACATGTCACACTGGCCTTCCATGGTACATTTTTGTAACAATGTGCAATACGTAAAAACATACAACAAAGGGCTGTACTGGCTATGGCCCCCCTGCCGACACCCCCCTCGCTGTCACACCGTCCCATCAGGTGAGAATCACCCAAGAGACAGAGGTTGTGGTGTACTGCCACAATCAGATTGCATTTTTTGGCAGGTCTGGCTGGCACAGCAGCCGCCAGGTCATGCCATGCCACCTGTTGGTCAGCTTTTGCCTTTCCATTTTTGCTGCAACATGCCGCCAGTCCCATTCTGCCTTGTTGCACTCGCTCAGGACACAACCAATCATCACAAGAGCCACCCTGGGGCCCAGAATCTGCACAGAGGTCAGGCAAATGGGACTGCGTGTGCAAGCAAGCTTCGGGACAGGAGCCTCTTCCTAACTATGAGCAAGCAGGATGCTCCACTAGGGCTGCTAAGCTTGCAAGGTCGAGCTGGCACAGATACTTTACAAGGAGTGTGAGAAGGTGTTCCTCTGTTTATGAATAACAGATGTACCCTCTTACCTCCTACTCCTTGTGCCCGCCTGCCAGCTCTGAGGCCTGGCGTCCTACGAACGTAGAACTGCCAGCTACCACACCGGCAGCTGTCCCACCCAGGGTAGACAAGGCCACCACTGCCCCAGCTGGGGCGGCTGTCACTGCCCCAGTTGCTCCGACGGCCTGAGCGGCTGCAAAGATCCCCCCTGCTGCCTTGGCAGCGATGGTAGGCCCTATGTAGGAGTGTACTGCGGCTGCTGTGCTCCCTGCAGCCACACCCGAGCTGCCAAAGCCAAGCAACCACAGGACAGGGACGAGGCCTCCAGTAATAAACCCCAGGCCGACGGCCGTGCCGACTCCTGCCCCAACGGCGACGTCTTTCTTAGAGGGCCACCCCATGTTCTCCTGGAGCTGTCTTTCCGAAGTGGATCTTCTTTCCCAAGGCCGTGCGCATTTATAGCAGCAGGTGCAAGGCGGATGACTCTAGATCCCGGGTGCAGGCGTGTTGGCTGTGTTGCCTGTGTTCAGCATGCTGTGCAAGGCGCCAATGGCGCGCCATGAAGATATTAACCATGTCACGAAGTGGAGCAGGTATATTAACAAGCCAGCAACCATGCCAGCCGCGCAACCCTTGGCGCGGGCAGATCCGTGGTATCTTAGTAATCGCTTGCTGTTACCAAGCCTTGCTGATCAATTATCAGTGGAGATCAAGGTGACCACCTATTGCAGCACTAATTGTAGCCAGGCCTGATGCACTTGCAAGAGGGTTTGCTGTTACGTATTTTGAGATTTGTTGCCTTGATCAGCCCAGCACTGGTCAAGGCAAGGGTCAAGGCCGCCACCAGCTAGCAGGGTGCTGCGGCAGGCTGGTAGTCGTCCACATGGCCCGCCTTGCACTGATCATGCCACGGTGCACAGGCAAGGGAGGCCAGGCGTGCTGCCTTGGAATATAAGAATGAAGCCCACCTGCGGCGGGCGGCGGTGGGGGACGTCCAGTCACTGACCTACGGCTCCTGCTCCACAGCCTGGCAGCCCCATGCCGCAATGGCCTGCGTAGGTAGCAGAATGGCAGGATGCTCTGGAGCATGACTGCTCTTGCCTCCATAAGGTGGGCAGCCTGGCGTGGAGTGTCATTATTCACTGGAATCGGATCTTCACTGGAATTTATTTGTGCATACTTGAGTATGGCGCCGAACTGGTACAAGAAGCCTCTAGCAGGAGCTGGAGCAGCTGACCAGCTTCATGTAGCTGTGTCTTTATTCAGAAAAGCTTGCCTGTGTCAAGTTGGGCCAGCTCACCTCCTCACAGCCTGCATTCCCCACCCTTTGGGCAATCTCAAAGTGGCACCCCCGTCAGTGCATTCCACACCCTGCAGCAGCTGACCAACCTGAGCCTGGAGCATGATGACAGCAGGGCGGGGCAGTTGGGCAGCCAGCACATGGCAGCATGCACAGCTCTTCGGCTCTAGCGCCTTCAGGGATCCTTATTGGAAGGATTGCCTGTCGAGTTTGAAAGAGTCTTGACAGCACCCGAAGGGAAGTGGATCTGATGCGCGGGTTACAAGGGACAACGCTCCTTTTGAGGAGGCTGGCTTCCGACAAGCGGCGCTACAGCTGCCTTGTCTTGCAAGGCTGCATGCTAATCATGTGGAAGGGGCGGTATCCCCGGCAATCAGCAGGTGCTTGCAGGCGCGCTTGCGTCGTTGCAGCTCTGGGATTTTCGAAGTTCTTAACAAGCGACGTGGTCTATCCTGACACCGCCTCAGTCCCAGTCGAGCTGACCTGCTTGGGCCTTAACAGCTGACCTGGCGGGGCAGAGCTCCTACTACCAGTTGCCAGCCTGTCGGCCAGGTATGGTGCTAGATTTCCCAGAGACGATGTGCGTGGCTTGCCGCAGGGCATGGCGTGGGTGGGGATCTTTACAGCAGTTGGGCCTGACTGGGGCCAGCCTGGCCAGTTTCACGGCAGAGCTGGGTGCGCTAATGCGCTGCCAGACTCCTTAAGCATGTGGTGGACTTGGGTAGGAAGGTTGGCATTGGGTGATGGAATGGGATGAGGGGTTGAAACGAAGATTTGGTGTAGAGACTGAAGGTGGTGAATGATTATGTGTGGCAAGAGACATTAGGAAACCTTGCTTTGGTAAATAAAATTAATGCGGCTTCTTCTCAATTCCCCCTTGTGTCAGCAGTGCATGCACCATTGGACCCTTGGCTGTTGCGGTCTCTGGTACTACTTGGCCCATTGCAAGGACACATATACTCGTCCTGCCAGTGTTGCGGTAGGCTGGTCATTGTAAGCTAGACTACAGGGTGCTACAAGAATGTATCCTCAAATTTACGCCCATTGTAAGGCTTGACACTGTGTCTCGTCGTACTACTCACCATTATGCCCTTAAAAAGGCCTAGCATATGATTGCAAATCGAAGTTGCTTGGGGCTGACGCATTTGCGGGTTTACAGCAGCCACCTGTCCTCATGTCGGCAGTGCCTGCAGGCACAACAAGCATCATCATTGTAAACGGGCAAACCACAGGAGGTGCGCCTTACAGCGTTGCATCATGAGTAAGTGCTGTGACTAGCCAGCCCTGCTGTGCAATTCTTGGCAGGTATTGTGATAAGGGCAGAGTTTGCACGCAGTTGAGCTGCAGAGACTGTGTGTGCAAGCAAACTGTCGGTGCAAGTAAATGCTGGTGCAATAGCCCTGCCAGTAGAGTGTGCAGTACAATCTATCAACTTGAAGGGCTGCTAGAGCCTGTATGGGGCCCAGATGCATTTACGCTGGGAAGAAGGTCCGGACACCGAGATGTAGTCAGGACGGTGCTCCCTTTATTTCCTCACTGAAGATTTAGCGGCCTGTAAACGCACCTTTCACTGGTGTATAGTACTATCTGCACCCCCCTGCCAGCTATGATGCCTGGCGTCCAAAGTGTTCCAAGAGGGCAGCTGCCACAATGATGGCAAGTATGAGATAAAGTGCTTCCTCGCGAAGTATCCCAGCTGGGGCTGCTGCCAGCGTCCCTTTGGCCCCGATGGCCTGGGCGGCCGCAAAAAGCCCGCCAGCGCTGGGGGACCCAAGAGCAGACTGGAGTTCAGATGCTATGCTCCCTGCAGCCACTCCTGACCTGCGAAACCGAGCAACTTCACTACAAGGACGACAGCTGCTTCAAGTAAACCTAGGAGAAGTGCATACCCCACCACTGCCACAACGACGAGTAACTTCAGTGTCAGGACGGCAAATTTTTGGAAGCAAATACCCCACTGCTGCCCTAGTGACGACGACTTTGTCTTTGTTACACAGCTTAAGCATACTTCCAAAATTGCACTTCGACTCACAGGAGTCAATGTGTGCGTACAAGTCAGGGTGATCAACCAAGCTGGCTACTGAACCATGCCCGCACACCCACGGTTGCTGGCTGTGTTAGCTGTGGCGGCTGTGTTCCCCTTGGCCACGTAGGATCCATGAGGCAAAGCACGCAGCTTGCCTTGCCCAAGCGCGCGTTGGCAACACACCTGCAGCAAAGGCTGAGTCTGATCAATGCCGAACGGTATTCATTGATCAAGTAGTCGTGGCACCATGGATCAGGCGGAGCTGTGTTTGCTAGACCTGCCAGCGTCGGTGCTATCAACGATCCTGGGCTTCCTGCCGGCAGAGGACCCCAGCCACTTTGCCAGCGCGCTGCTGGCTTGCAAGGCGCTGCGGCAGGCTGGGGAAGCAGTGCCTCACAGGGCCACTCTCAGACTAGCTTATATGCCCAAGCTTCGTGACATGAAGCTGGGCTACATACAACGGTTGGGGTGGGAAGCGGAGCTGCTGGCCTTGCTTACCCGCAAAGCCCAGCTGTGGCGTGCGGCAACCGTACATGGAACGTCTCTGGCGGAACTGCGCATGCTGCTGGGCAGCTTGTCATCCCCGGCTGGCAGTGGCCTACGCCGACTGGACCTGCTGCTTGGCAGAGACGGGCTGCATACTCATACGGAATTGTGCTTGCGACTTCCAAAGGTGGGCCCGTATATTACCTGCCTTTGCATGGCAAGTCCTGGGAACCGCTAGCCTGCCATCTTGCACCTAAAGTCCACATGTCTGCGTTACTGGTGCGTGTAGCCTGCTTTCCCTTGCATCTAGTGAACCATGAGCAGCGCGCACAGCTGCTGTTGTGTGCTGTGCAGGAGCTAGAGCTGCTAACCAGCCTTACTGAATTGCGGATTGAGCAGTGCCCAGTTGACCTCAGCCTGCCCGCCGGGGATCTTGGCAGGCTCTCCACCCTCCCAGCCCTGCAGTCCCTGGCGTTCCTCGGCCACCTCACAGGCCGCCTACCCCCAGGGGCTCTCAGCAGCGGCCTGACCAGCCTGTACCTGAGAATGCTGCCCCAACCGCTAGAGGCTGCCGAGGACTGGGCAACCCGTGAGCCATTCCTGGGCAGTGAGCGCCTGGCTGAATGCACAGCCCTGCGGTCTCTCCACATCAACGCGCTGGCCCCCGTTCCCGCCTTGTCAGAGGAGCAGGTCCTGACAGCCTGGCAGCAGCTGCAGAAGCTGGAGCTTGTGCATACATATCATGCTGAGCACGGGAGCTCAGGCAGTCCGGGCTTCTGGCGTGCCCTACCTCAGCTGCCGTGTTTGACTAGGCTGGCAGCCGACAATGTGCGTGGGCAGGGCTCTCAGGCGCTCAGTGCCAGCTTGCCATCACGCTTGGCGTCACTCCAGCTGGAAGACTACCCCGAGTCGGCCCTGCCGCCGCTGCCACCTACCGTGACAGAGCTCCGACTACACCTGCTCGGCCCACTGCGCACCCTACCAGTAAGCCCGAGCCTCCGCAACATGACGCTGTTCAGCGATTCCCAGCTTGGACAGCCCTTACCTCAGTGGCCAAGCAGTGCGTCATCCATGGTGGGCATGACAGCATTGTGCCTGAGCGGCTGTCCCCTGGGGGAGCTCCCAGCCCCGCTGGCTAGCCTGCCACTCATCGAGATTTTGAACCTGGCTTGCACCCAGCTGACAGACTTGCCTCAGGAGCTGGCCTGCGTGGGTTCTCTGCGTAAGCTGGACCTGCATGGTAATGAGCTGACTAGGGTGCCGGCGGTGCTGGGCGGTGGGGCTGCCAGCCGCCTGGAGCATCTGGACCTGGGAAGGAACCGCAGCCTGGTTGTGGGTGATGAGGGCTTGGCGCTGCTTTGCACCCTCAGTGCACTGCAGTGCTTGAACATACGGGGAGCATCCCAGGGTCTCAGGTCTGCTGAGGTGTCCGATCAGCGGCTGCGCGGGGCTCTGAAAGCTTGGAGGGGTGCAGGAATGATGTAGATCTGTTACTGGAAGCCCATAGTTGGCCATGCTGTAAGTTGGTGAGCGTGTGTTGTGGCGTTGCCTGGCCTACATCCTGTTGCTGGCGTTAGGTTCAAAGGGTTTGGCCATGTGCTGCAGTGCAGCTCTCCTGCACCGCCTATGCTGATTGAGAGGGACCCTACGGATATTTTATCGTTTTCTGTTGACGCCGAAATGGCCACTGCTTCTAATAGTGTCATGTGTGTGTATGTCTTTTACGTATCACTGTTTCAGTATATCCTGCCGTTTGTCAGAGGGACTGTTTGTACTTGTTTACTTCCAGACCTGCTTCCAGACCTTTGCCTACTAGACTGGACCGCTCCCTTCCCCTGTCACCACTGGTCTGCTGCTGTACTTTGAACGCATGAATATATGACGGCACGACGACGAGACTGCAGAGACCGTGGTTAGAGACAATGGTGGCGCGCATGCTTTGCCATGGCATACCAAGTCCCTCTAGGTCCAGTCATGTGTTCCTAATGCACATAAGCTAGTAGCATGTAACCTCCTCAGTCGGCCCAGTCATGTGTCCAGTGTAGGCCTTGATACACTACGGCAAGAGGTGTGCACAAAAAACCCGTTGCTGGATGCTGTGCTACGTGTGCAACCGCATATGCTGGCACAGTTTGCAATTCTCGGCTCCAATTGGTTTGATTGAGGCGCACTCTGTCAATGTCCGGGGTCAAGTAGTGTTTGGACTTTCTTGACTTTCTTGAGTAAATGCTTAAATGTTACAACAGCTTTATCTTCCAGCATGTGGCTTAGGTGCAGTACACCACCGTATTTGCGCCATCAAAGCCAAGCACACACTGCTGCGCCTGGCCTTTCACAGTCAAGTACTCTAGCAGCTGAGCATAGGTAAACACTGGCTGGCCCTCTTCCTGCTCCCCAGTACCACCACTACTGCTGGGCAGGCGCCGGTGGGGGAAGAGGCGTGCAAACACGCAGCAGGGCACCACGGCAAAAGGCCGTCTGGTCTGCAATGCCAGATCCAGGATAGGCTCAGTTGCCTGGTCGGGATGCAGACCCACTAGCAGGGAGTAACCTTGCCTGCTCCTGCTGCTGCAGCTGCCGCCACTGCTGATGCTGCAGCCAAACAGGCTCTTCCAGCCGGGGCTCTGCCAGAGCTGCGGCCCAAACCAGGCCTGCACCTGCCACAGGTGCACCTCAGCCGGCTGCTGGCGCTGCCGCTCCTCACCCTGTTGCTGCTGTACATTCTGCACTGCCAGGCTTGGCACGTCTGCCGCGGCAGCTGGCGTCCCATCTGCTCCGAGTCCGGCAGCTGTGACCAGCCTGGAATCATTCTCTGTGCCCTGCCTATCTAGTGTGATGGCAGCCATGTCAAGCTCACCCGCTTGCCGGCCACCCCAGCCCAAGTCTCCCAGCCGGTCAGCTTGCTCCTGCAGCTGCTGCTGCGCCAGCGTATGCACCACCGGGGCTAGCCCTGCCTGCTGCAGCTGCCGGTGATGGTGCTTGGTGAGTTTGAGGGGGCGCGGGTCGACCAGGGTGCAATTGATGCCATGAACCACCGCCAGCTCAAAGGTCACGCTGCCTGCACCGCCTGCATGCAAGGGCAACCCACCCGGCTGGGCAACATATCCAGCCTTCACCTCAGTAGTCTGCTGTCATATATGAAAATGAAAGGCATGTCTGCAGAGGAGCACTTGCTGACAGCCCAGACTCTAGATAGCTTGGATATCGTGCTGTTGGCTCGCCTGCTGAAGCAAGCAAGGCAAACTGCCCCTCATTGATTCACCTGCTACATCTAGCACCCCTGCTCCAGCGTTCAGCACCTCCTTCCTATATGTTTTCACCAGCCAGGCAGCAAAGACCTGTGCCCTGCAGCGCTTGGCTGCCGCCGAGGCACTGTGGACAAAGCCCTGGGAGGAGGACAGCAGCCGGCGCTCGTTTTCTCTGCAAGCCAGCAAGGTGCTGTTCAGAGGGAGGTGCCTTGCTTACCAGCCCTTGCAAGCGGAGTCAAAAAGTTGCTAGGTAGGCAGCAGGGCGGTAAGCAGCCTGGAGGAGCATGCTGCTGAAGGTCGTGCCACACAAGGAGGCGAAGGCGTGGATAAGATGTAGCAGCCGCTGTTTGGATGCACAATGCGGCCGCCCTCTGCTCCAGGTGGCCAATGCACAGGCAGCACTGGGACATCACAGCAGCATCTCACAAGCCCCTCACTTCTTTCATTCCTACCCGGGTTTCACAGACTTGCCTGCGTCGCCTCCAACTCTGCCGAAGGGCGTCCGACTGCAAGTGAGGGTACGGACAGGCGGCCCCCTTGGCACACTGGCCGGTGTTGACCCAGTACTTGCAGACGCCAGGCTGATATCCCTGGGCTACTTCCACACCAGGTCCCCGTTCTGCTGGTTGCGCTGCTATTGATACACTTGGAGGTGGTGCAGTCTGGCTTTCAGAAGCACACAGAACGCTCTGCAGGGAGGGAAGAATACCTGCCTGCTCCAGCTGCTCTTCCTGGGCAGGAGGCTGAGGTGAGGGCTGCGCTGTTCCATTGCCTTGTTGATATGAATTTTGCTCCTGGGGTAGCTGCTTGACGCTGTATGGTGAGGGGTGCGGCTTGAAAGCAACACCAGAGTGCTGCTGGCTCCAAGGCTGTGTCACATCCACGTGCACTGCCAGCACGACGTGGCTGCTCTCCTGTCTGCCCCTGACTACCACCGCGTCGCCAAGCTTGAGACTATCGCGCAAGTCCTTCACATCTTGCACGCTACCATATAGACCCTGCAGCCACAAGCCATGCAGGCAGACGCCATTGACAAGCTGCGCAGGCAAGTTCATGTGTTGAGGGTGGCAGGCAACGTAAGCACAAGAGACTTAGGAAAGGATTATGATCCGGGCTTTGTCAGTCTAAGTGGCTGGCGCAGATGCACAGGTGCGCGTCTCCGAGAAATCAGCCCACCTCCTTTACCACAACCTCCACCCACTCCTGGCAGTGGCCCGGTGCCTGAACACTGCTGCTGTCAGAGCAGAGCAGGTCGTAGAACACCTGCAGGGTAACCACCAAACCCTCGCCATCAGAAACGGCACTCTCGCTTACTAGCTCTTCACAGGAATGGTTCAACTCACAATTCTCTTGCTTAAAGCCCGCCGGAAAGTGATCTGCCCTTGGCAGGTCGTATCACGCATGCCAACGGGCAACAGGTGTTGCAGGGTTGTCGTAATAAATATTTATGTGTACATATGAACTGGCCAGAAACATGCCCTATGATTGTTGCGCGCCTGCGATGCAAGACGTGCCAGGCGTGTTACAACAAAGCGCGCTTAACAGCTGGGCACAGAAAAGGGGGAATCCGTACAGCGCAAAGTTGCTACAGAATGGTAATTTCTGTTGTTAGGAAGGCAGTACTGGCAGTGGCCAGTGGGAACGTAGGCACCTCGATTTTCACAAGGACTGCATGATCCTCACGGACACGGAGGCAACGGTCACGGAGTTTCTGAGGGAGTCAGAGCTCGGCTTCACCGAGTCGCTGTTGGAGGCGAACTCCCAGGCCATCGAGCGCCAGTGCCCCACGCAATTGCTCCCACAATTTGTGAAGGCTGTGCACGACTCTACGAGTTCTTGGGTGTGAGGAATACGCAGTGTTTGTGAGAGGGCCAGGGCTCTTGAATTCTGCAAAACATGCTCTATGAGCCTGGAGGCAGCTGGGACGGCTTGTGCCGCGCAATGCCCTGCCTGGAGGCTAAGTTGTGTCGGCGTTGCCAGCAGTTGCTTTTACATGTTGGAGGCACTGCGCTGTGTGCTGCCCGCCTCCTGTGTGGCTGTAGTCTAGCATGGGCGTATCGCACACTCGATGGTATCCTTGTTGGGCAACTATATGAGGAGTGGCTTTGGTGTCAGCATGGAGTGGCTATAGGAAGTGGCTTTGGTGTCAGCATGGAGTGGCACTCCATGCTGACACCAAAGCCACTCCTCATATAATATATCCTCATATAACAACAAGCAGCAAACACCCAGGTGGGTGTTTGTTGCTTGTTCGGGACTGCTGCAGTAGAGGTTGTTCATGCCTCCCTAGGGTGCACCCTCAACATGCATCTCATCAGGCTGCGTACGCATCACTACATCAGGCTTGCTGAACCTGCCACCCAGAAACTGAAACTCAGGAGGGCGTTGTGCAGTTCGAATGTACGTTCTCACAAGGCCAAAGACTTAGGATGACTCAACTACGGTTCCTAGCACAAGGAAAGCTCTGACCCCACGATCACGTTTAGCCACATTATTTGCAAGCCCATGACATGCCATGCTCTTGGACACGAGCAAGTTGCAGTGCCTGAGCCTAAGACCAGTGGACGCTCCGCTCTGCAGCTTGGCCGATAAGATCAAAGCAAGGTTTCGCCCCACGTGAAAGAGCAACAGGCCTAGGTCCCATTTTCGTGGTGTTTAAAACACTGTCGACCAGTTTCGAGGTAAAACTTAGTGCACACTGCCGGTGCCCAGCAAGGTGGGCCCCTCACACTCCCTGCCAGCATGCATCAACAAACCCCAGTGACAAGTGGCAGGCGGAGCACATGCGTCCAACCCGGTGCATCCACGCATCATCAGCACCTACAGATCAATACCTATACCTATCTCGGTAACAAAATGGCGGGCGGCAGCGGCGGGAAGGCCGGCTCTGAGTAGTCCCAAAGCTCCAGTGAACGTAATCGTGCTGGCAGGCTGGTGCTGAGCGCCTGGGACAGCCCACCTTCAACTGTTGGCTTCAAACCGTGTCAAGCAGGGCAACTGCGGCAGCGGTCGCCAGAAACCAGCATCCCCGTTGGCGGTGGGAAAGTCCTTGTTGCGCACAAACTCCAGGTCTTCAAGGTGCTGCCAGGCTGCGAGGGCCTCCTGCTCTGACAGGGATGGGATCGGGTCCACGCTGTCCAGGTGCAGGCGCCGCAGTGCCGTGCAGCGCAGTAGGTGCGGCCTCAGTGACATCTGCCAGTCTTCTTCCCAGTCATTGTCAACGCCGTCCCGCCCAGGGTGCATCACCATTGTCAGGCTGGTCAGCTGCTGCAGGGTGGTGAGGGTCTCGGGAGGAGGGAGCCGGCCTGCAACCACAAGTGGGCACTGGCAGCAACTCAACACCTTAGGTTGCTTATGACCGTAAACAGTAGCATCAATGCGTCACCACACTGTGGCTTATCCTAGTTACAGAGCATTCGAGTCAGTTGCTGTGTCCCGGCCATTGTATACGTGCCTAAAACACCAGTGTAGTGCAGCATAGCCCCAGAAATTGAGGGCTCCCAATGCTCTATTGCGCTCAGGTTTGCTCCGGTGGACCTTCATCAGATACTTTCAAGCTATACAGGCGACATGACCCTTTGCTGGCACTTGATACATAACCCCAAGAGTGGACCATGCAGCTTCATATTATCCGGTGACTCGACAGTGCTGTGACAGACCGCTGCTGAGCCTGCAGATACAACGAATCTGTACATGAGGGCATACACCTCAACTCAACGCCTTACAAGGACTGATTCACGACAAACGGGACACTTCCAGTTATGTTACTCAATAATCGTGGTTACACTCGTCGACATTACCTGCAAGCGTGCTATCAAAGGACAAGGATTTGAGGGTGGTGAGAGTGGAGAGGCGCATCAGGTCGGGGCCAAGTAGGCGCTCGGTAGGGTATTTCATTAAACTCCAGATAGACAGCTCGGTCAGGCCGGTTAGCCGTTCCAGCTCCTGCAACAAGCACAATGGACACTGTTGGCGCACGCTTACACTGGCTACTTTCCTTCGCTACACTGTCTGCTCGGCAACAGCCTCAAGGAGACCTGGGAACCATATCGGCAAAACTCTACGCGCCTCAAGAAACCAGGACGCAAGTGAACTACAATGTAGTGCAGGTCACCCTCTGGCCCCCAAGGTCCTATGCATCTCAAAACCAACCTTGGGTAGTCTGTAGCACTTGTCTGGGTTATTGTATGTCCGCAGACTGCTTGGCAATTTATGCCCATCCTCCACAGCGAGAAATCGCAGCTCTAGCCTCTGCAGCCTGCTGGCGTTTGAGGCCGCCAGGCTTCCCAGCAGCAGGCGGAGGTGCCGCAAGGAGTCCACCTCCACCACCACCTCGCGCCACAGCTGGCCTTTGTGGGTCACCCAAGCCAGCAGCCTGCTCTTACACCTGGCCTCGCCTGCCTTGCGCAGCTTAGTAGAAGTGAGCCAGAGAGGGGCCGTGTGTTGCACAGCCTCCCCAGCCTGCCATAGCGTTCTACAGGTCAGCATCGCTTTTGACAGGTGCTGCTGAGCGTCATTGCCCTCTCCGACAGCAAGGAGGCCCATGATATGAGACAGCAAGGGCAAGGGAAGGTCTAAACAGGAGGTTTGCATGCGCCTCATGGCTAAAGCAAGTGCGAGCACGGTCAAGGTGTTAGGTTGATTCGACGTTGAATCGATATTTTATCCACGCTTTAACAGTTGAGCGGGTTGATGTCAGTACACACCTTGCACCGCATGCGCGCAAGAAGTTCTCGAGGCCCATGCAAGCGTGAAGGGTCCAAGCTAGCTGGAGCTGCGGTGGCTGCAAATGCCAGGTAGGTAAATCCAACAGGTCCTGGTTTGACACCTGCTCGAGTAGTCTTGCCAAAACCCCTGACATGGCACGCTCTTCAACAGTCGACAAGTTTCAGTGCTTGAGGCTCAGGATCAAGGATACAATCGTTTCTACCAGCCCGTGTCTAGGCAAGGCTAGTGCACAACGCGAGGGGCCAGCAAAGCTTGCCCAGTGATGCTGTGGTTGGGGCTGCCAAGCTAGAAAAAGTATCAAACCGGTGTACCTTGATGTGGAGAATGGCGTAACTCGAGTCACTCCAAGCACTGGTATACACTGGGTGGTTGTGCCAGCCACGTTTCAGGAACGAAGACAGGCAACTGTCAACCAGCAGCGGACAGTGTACACCATTGGCTAATGAGCGTCCAGCTCGCCGCCACCCTAACATAAGAGTTATTGCAGCGGCTTGAACAGTGCCTTGCGCAACACATCACTGTCAGCAGCAACTAGTTCCGTCCCTTGCGCAACCCTTGACAAGTCTAGGTATGTGAGAGCAGTCAGTGAGCGAAGCACTGCCAGCCCACCATCATCCACAACTAAGTTGTAGTTATCACCCAAGTTCAAGTGCTCCAGCCGGCTGGCAGCGCCGCCACCCAGCACCGTCGGCACACCGCTCAGGAAGTTGTAACATAGGCCGAGCCAACGCAGCGACCCTGCACAGGCCAGCATTGTAGGCAAGTCACTCAGCTCGGTACAGCTAAGGTCCAGGAACTCTAAGGACGGTAGGGTAGCCAGCGGGGCGGGGAACTCGTACAGGAGGCAGCTGCTAAGGCTAAGCTTGGTCAGCTCAACCAGGGCTGAGGTGCTGCCCGGCCACCCTGGCAGCCGCTCATTGCTCAGCAGGCTGAGGCTGCGCAGGCTGGGCAGCAGGGGGAGGGCGTCGAAGGACGGCGCCCCCACCTCTAATTGGGTGACAGTGGCAGGCAGTGGCGGCAGCATTGACTCGGGATAGTCCCGAAGTTGCAGCGAGACCAATCGGGAACAAGCTGGCAAGCTATTGCTGAGCGCCTCGCAGGCCTGCCCCACCAAGCCATTTGCTGCCAGCCGTGTTAGCCTCGGCAGCTGAGGCAGCGCGTGCCAGAACCCTGCATCTGCCCGGCCAGTACTGTCGGGGTATGATAATTTCAACTCTTCCAGGCGCTGCCAGGCTGCCAGGGCTTCCTGCTCCGACAGTGACGGCTCAACCCCTTCCAGCACCAAGCACCGCAGCGCTGTGCACATTGCCAGGTGCTCGCTGCCCAGAAGCCGCTCCTGCCCGTCCCACATATCCTCCCCCTCCTTGCCCCCCTGCTCCAGCCGGTATAATACTAGCACCAGGCTGGTCAGCTGCTGCAGGCTGCTGAATGCCTCCGGCGGAAGCGGCCCTCTGCGGAAGCCCTCAAAGGCCAGTGACTGGAGGGCTGTGAGAGAGGAGAAAATCGCCAGGTCAGAGGCGGGATGGCTGCCCGGGACCTCCTGACTGGCCTCCCAGATCCACAGCGCAGTGAGGCTGGTTAGCAGCTCCAGTTCCTACGCAGCAGTACACACATGTTACAGTGGTCTCGAGTCATCTGCAACCCAAGGGACAGTGGACAAAGCTCACACGGAGTGTACTCAACGTCAATCGGGACCTTGGAAAAGAGCCTTGGAGCCCTCCCATACATGCTGGTGAGGCAGCTTCCTAAGGTCAAAGGGTCGCTAGCACAGAAAATCTTTTGGCCGTTTGAGGCTGACGAGCCAGTTGTCCACCTGTGGCAGGCGGTAGCAGACCTCAGCGCCAGGGAGCTCCGCCTCACTTCCTCCCTCAAAGTCATCTTCTTCTACAAAGTCCAGCTGCAGCTTGCGCAAATGGCCATTGCCTGCGGCTGCCAGGCTGACCAGGAGGAGCCGCAAGTCGGTCTGAGACACCATCTGTACCACTACCTGCTGCCACATCTGTGCCTTACTGGATAGCCAAGCCATCAGCTGTCTCTCGTGCCCGGCCTTGCGGGCGCGCTGCAGCTTGGCCGAGGTCAGGACAAGACGGGCTTTGTGAGGCATTGCCTCCCCAGCTTGCCGCAACGCCTTACAGGCGAGCATAGCGCTCGCCAAGTGCTCAGATCCCGCCTCCGCTGCCGAGTCTAGGATGCCCACCAGCAGCGGCTGGGGCAGGCTCAAGAGGCTGGCTTCACAACTATCGGCGGCCTGTGCGTCAAGCTGCACACGGTGCAGGCTGTCACTGCTCGTGTCTGGCAAGCTGGTATGAGTCATGCTGCGGGTTTCTAACAGCGGCGTGTTCAACGATGCTTTGCCGTGTGTGCAGTGTGATCACTGCAACTACGGCTAGATTCGCAAGGGTCCGATCCGAGTTAGAGTGGCAAGATGGAATGTCGTAGGGAGATGTATCCGTGTCGCCCCCTGATGATTGATGGCACTGCACGCATTAGCTACACTGCTTCTCAGCAAATGCAGCCACGCGTTGGGCATAGGTTTTGCATAAAGAATGACGTAATGCTTACACATCTCGCGGCAGAGCGGCCGGGCGCAAGCGCAAGAAGGTGACTCAGGCATCCCCGGCACTGAATGCTTCCCAAGCGGCAAGTATGAGTGAAACCCACTGGTAAATCTGGGATTTCAAGTTCTTGGGTCGTCTCAAGCCGCCCAGGTAGCTGTAAGGCACGTGCCCAAATCACGGACAACCATTGCCTGGAGTCCGTCTTAGCAGCGAATTGTTGAAGCCCGTTTGGTGCAGTGACCTGTCTCAAAGTGTCCTTGAAATTCAACTGGAATACCTTTCCCTTGGAGTTTGTGAAAGAACCAAGGCCTATCAACCATGACGTCCATCATGGGGGCAGCCGTCCCCTTCAAGAACGAGTCTCCTGCTGCAACTACCACGGCTAAGAAGGACGAGAGCCGCACGATGCTAGCCGTGCAGTGGCAGGGAACGAGGGACGTGGTGACGGGCGAGGTCCCCGTCCCCATGCTCACAGACCCCAAGGCAAGTGTTGCTGGGCGGTGGCAGTAGTGTTCTAGGTAGGCCTGCGTTGCTGGGAGCAACCTATGACACAGTGAACAGCCTGTGCCGCTTGGATGCTGGCTTTTATCCTTCTGTGGCACTCATTTTCAGTGGCTGCACCCCTTATTTGCCTTGTGACAGGCGGATGTCTTGCAGGTTGCATCGCATTCCACACATACTCAGGCTCCTCCCAAGTACCGGACGCAGAAACCCCAGTCCCCTTTAGCTCTAGCTGGGTGCAGGATGTGGTTGTTAGGATTACCGCCTCGGGCCTGTGTGGCTCTGACCTGCACCTTTACATGGGGCAGCTGCCAGGAATGAAGAAGGGGGATATCATGGGACACGAGCCCATGGGCATTGGTAGGTCTATCTCATTTCGTAGTGTCCCATGGGCTTAGGTGTGGCTGTCTAGTCTAATAGCACAGCAAGGGATCATGCTGCTTGGAGGTAGGCGGCCTAGGACATGACTCCCAGTCGGCTTGAGCTTGCACCCGCTGCAATCCTGCGAGGCTGAACTTCAATAGCACCTAGTCTTGCTTGCCGAATGCTGGGTAAAGTGCAGCAGTTCCAAGTCTGCCAACACCCGTCTCTGCTGTTCCTCTGCAGTGGAGGAGGTGGGTCCCGAAGTCAAAAAGATCAAGAAGGGTGACCGAGTGGTTGTGGCCTCTAACATATCCTGTGGGCAGTGTTACTACTGCAAGAAGGAGCTCTACATCTACTGCGACACGTAGGTTGTTGTACAAGGAAGGGTGCCTCAGCCATTGGCCCGCCGCCGGCTCTTGTTTGCAGTATGGCGTAGAAGCATCTCTGTGCACTGGGAACTCCAGTGGTATGTTGCAGCGGTAGTTGGCAGTGGAGGGCTCCTCCACATACCATGAACCCTACACCTTCAGATATGAATCTGGGAGTTTGGAATTGAGGGCTATGTGCCTTCTCATGCATGTGAGCAGGCTTTCCTGCAAGGCTTTGCACCTCGCAGGCCTTTATAGCCAAGGTGTGCATGTAGCCACCCTGTGCAAGTTGCAGCCTCGGCTTCCTGCCGAAGCAAGGAAGCATGCTGACGAACACCGCGGACTTCATCACCGACGGGTGCCTGTCCCCATGTGATGGACGTGTGTCCTGCCTGAGGCTGCTGCTCGTCCTTAGTGCAGGACTAACTCTGGCAAGGAGCAGGACATGATTTTTGGCCACCACACAGCGGGACTGCTGGGGTACTCGCACTTGGTGGGAGGATACGAGGGCGGCCAGGCTGAGTACCTGCGAGTACCCTTCGGTAGGTGCATGATACAAGACGTGGCAGTGGGATGCGAGGATGGCATATATCCCATGTCTGGGCACGTAAAGTAGTAGGGGCTGGGTAAGGCAGGCAATAGTCTGCTTGCAAATGTAATGCTGGGTCATGAATTAATCAGCTGTGTTCGACAGTCAAGCTGGACAAGCCATGTGCTGATATGGCATGCAGCAGGACATGGCAGGCGAGGATGGATTACCTTGTTGTGCATGCCTGGTACACGCGCTGTGTGCTGGCCAGCCAATGTCTGTTACGCGGTTGTGCATGAGGACTTTCTGATGAGACGGCGGGCGGGCTGGGAGACATCCGCCTTGCACACAACAGCCAGCCTTTGTGCTCCCTACACCACAATGAAGCCTTTGCCTGGCTGCAGCCGATGTGAGTTGCCTGGTGGTGCCTGAGGATATACCGGACGAGAAGGCAGTCACCCTGGGTGACCTTTGCTGTACTTCCTGGCACGGCTGCGAGCTGGGGGAAGTCAGTGAGGGCGACAATGTGGCCGTCTGGGGCGCCGGACCCAGTGAGTGCCTGGGCCTGTGTATGTGAGAAAAGCTTGTTTGCGGTGTAGAACATGCAACTAGCAGGGCTCTGAACTGAGGCATGTGAGTCTGGGGACGGTGTGGCCAATCATTCGCTGGGCCAAGTTAGTGTCGATCAGACCTGACCTAGCTTTGTGAGGTTGCGCCTGGGGAGGTAACAGTCTAAGCTTGGTGAGAAAAGCCATGAATGCACTAATGGCTCAGTTGCAATGAGTGCGTGTCTCTTGGGCTAACTGCCATTGGGACCAACATAGCCGTCCTTTCCCTGCCCATATGGCCGCACATTGAGACTTCCTGAACGACTTCTTTGCAAATTGTTCTGTGTTGCACACACTGACCAAATGTTATCGTGCTGGCGGGACTGGCAGGACGGCTGCTACTTGCTCTCATCCTGAGCCGAGTGTCCCTATCCTGGATCCCACCTGTGTTCACCTGTCATGCACAGCAGCACTGGCCAATATTTTGACGGGCTCCCTCCTGCTCCCACCCCTGCCTGCTGCAGTTGGCATCGTAGCAGCCCACTGTGCTTTTGTCCGTGGCGCGGCCCGTGTGGTTCTCATAGACGAGCAGCAGTCCCGGCTGGACTTTGCGAAGAAGAAGATGCCGCGGCTGGAGACGATTAACTTTAGGGGTAAGCGGGCTGCATGCAGAGAATGCTCAGCGTCAGCCAGTGAGAGTGATTGTGTGTTGTGTACTGGAGTAGCAGGTGGCTGCTGTGTAGTGCGGATGGATGCCGGAGTCGAGCAGCATGGAGCTGGGCGAACTCCGCATGCATCGTTTGCGCGCGATTTGATGGTGCCCTCCTTGAAGCTGGGTTGGCGAACTGCAATGCTCTACTTGGCTTGCGTCCTTCGGGGGGGGGAGTGTTGCACATGTCATCCCCCGAGACAAATGTGCCAATTGTGGGAGAAGGGGTTAACCCTAACGTTGCTATTTGCAGAGAAGAACGTGATAACTACGCTGCACGACATGTTCCCCGAGAGCCGCGGTCCCGATGTGGGGATCGAGTGTGTTGGTTTCCACTATGCGGAGAATCTTCTGCAAAAGTGAGTGTCACAGTGGTGGAGAAGGTCTTGTGTGCTGGCCCACTGGCAGTACAGATGACGTGCAGGGCGGTCTGGAGTGGTGCTCATGCTGACCCTGGACAGGATTTATTTAGGGTCGCTGTTGATGCGTTTAGAGAGGAGGTACGGGCAACTGGGCTGACAATGGTCTATACAGTTATGGATTGCCGCACATTGCATTTCGTGACGACATCTGGCTAGCCCAGGTGGACTGAAATTTGAAATGCATGCCTGGGCTTTAGTGACTTGTTGGCATTGAGAGGTAGCTAAGTTATGTGTCTGATGGGTTCTGCAGGATCCAGATGAAGCTGAGCTTGGTGTCTGATACCTCCGAGATCGTGAACGAGATCATGGAGTCAGTGAGGAAGGTGGGTGGGTGTTAGCTCAGTGGACGGCTATGCTCCCATCTGTTTGTTCATGATGGCATAAAATCTATGTGAACACCCATATGATAAAACCGCGCACCAGCAACAGCAGCATGCGCTGCTCGTCACATGTTGTTGCACTGCCC
>BBXU01000509.1:0-34870 GCA_001598975.1 Parachlorella kessleri | reverse complement strand
CTTTGGAGGGGGGTTTGGTGGTCCCCCCCCTCTTTGACTGAGGGTACCCAGCTTGAAAAAAGATGTACCCTTACAGCCCCAAGCGGCCTCCTCACCTCCTTGGAATCGAGTTTTTGTAATCCCACTCCCAAATTTCCGGCTCCTGGTGCCTATAGCAGAACTCCATGAAAATTGCCCCGACAGCGCCAACCCCTACAAGTTGAGATGCAGGCAGAGTCCACCTCACCTCTTTAGGATCTTCTGTTTGCAGAACCACCCCATGCGCGCCTGCCTCTAGCGCCTCTAGCATGACTCGCGACCCCTCACAGCTCCCAGTGAGCGCCAGCAGCTGTGCCCTGGCCCCAGCACCCTGGTAAGCCGCCACAAGGTTCTCGGCAGGGATTATCTGCAGAGGCACATGTACTGTGTGGATGGATGGTGGCAATGACAGTCGGAAAGAAGCAGCCCTTGAAGCCCTTGGCAGGGATGACCCGCAGCAGATTGCAACAGAGACGGGCTAGCCAGTTCAGAGCCCTGTAGCAGCCGCACCCCCCTCCCTCTGTGCGCTTACATTCATTTCCACTATCTTATCTTGTCACAATTACTATAAGCCGCCGCCAGAAACTTGCCTGCCAGTCCAGAGCCTCCACGAGAACCACCCCCTCCCGCCCCGCCTCCTTCTCAGCTTCAACCACATCCTGGGGCGTGGACAGCCGCCGCAGCACGCCAACCTCGGTGCCCTGCTCATCCAGTAGAGACCCGCCGCTGCTCGCCGTTACCTGCGGTGCGTGGTAGCTTCCAGTCTTTGGCCTTCATGAGGCTGGTAAATTTGGCAAGGCTTTCCTGCCAACTACAGAAAACAATGCTGCTGCACGTGGTCGGCAAGTGCGGCTGTGTCGCATGCTTCAAAAATGAAGCGTACTGTACTGAATCTGCCCAGCTGTTGCCAGTCTTCCAGCTGTTTGGCAGCCGCTCCATTGTTTGCTGGGTCTGGCACCAGAAGAGTGGATATGCCACTCTCCAGAGCTGTTGTGAGCACCTCCTGCATGACGGCAGCACCACCAAGTCCTGTTGTATACGAAAGTGGGACATCATCACACGCGGCTTGCAAGCAGGTGGGCCAACACTACTAAAGCTCCAGGCTGCACCTTGTTGTTTGTGGCAACCCACACCAGCTTGTCGCCCGTGCCAGAAGCCATGCAGGCTGCCGTGGACCTTTGCCTTGACAAGAGGCTATAAACTGGCTTGGCTGCAATCCAAGGCCTTGCAAGTTGCCACTTGTGCCCTGGGACCACAGGGTTCAGCAGGGTTTGGACCATTGTCGGTGAGTGTTTCTTGACGTTGACATCTGATGGTTGAGATTGATCTGACGACCCAGCAAACGGGTGCGCCCTGGCGGGGACTTGACAGCCACGCTGGCATGCGTTGTTGGAAGATGTGTGAGCGCGCATCTTTCATCTTAGCATGGAATTCAAGCTAGAACCTCAACTTTGGAAGGAACTGAGCACCTGGGGCCTGCAAGAGCCTGAGGAGGTAAGCTGCACACCATCAGCAGCATGCAGCGTCCCAACTCCAACAACTGTGACTGTAGCCCTGGACCTTATAACGCACTCATGTTGGCCTGCTTACTGTTACTTTGGGTGAGCGCAGGGCAACCCCAGGAAGAAGGCAGTGAAGCTGTTTGAGGCAAAGTATGGCAACCCTAGCAGCAGCTGTGCTGGGTCAACCCCAGGGAAGCAAAAGCCCCAAAGTGACAGCCCTAGCACTGTTGGAGAGGCAGAGTTGGGCGCAGCAAACAGCAAAATCGGTACAGCGTCCTCCCAGCAGTCGCAGGAGCCAACAGGAACAGCAGCAGCATGCGCTGGGGTGACTCGGATTGATAGGCGGCATGCCAGCGAGCTCAGCTACAGCGATTTTGTCAGGGACTTCATGGCCCCCAATGTCCCGGTTGTAATAGAGGTGTGTGCCTGGGCAAGGCCCTGCAGATCTGGGAGGAGCAACACTTTGCAATTTCACATTCTGCATTGCCGCTGGTGCGTCCCGCTATATGCTGGGTGCACAGCCTCTGCAACGCCCTGCACAGGTCTCCTAGCTCCTCCTCCTGACTCTACCCAGTGCAGCTCCTTTCCCGGTTTGCTCATGTTGACTCATGCCTAAGCTGTGAGTTCTGAGGCGTCGGCAGCGACTCGTGTGCTGTGCACTCACCGTTGGTACCGCAGCATGCAGGGCACCTAGAACATTGTCCTCTTTTCCTCTCCCAGGGGACTACAGAAGGCTGGCTGGCTTGCCGAGAGTGGGTGTGCCCAGATGGCAGTCCTGACCTGGACTTTCTAGAGCAGCGCTTTGGCTCCTCCAAAGTGCGAGCCACCGACACTGCGAGGTAAGCTGGGCCGAGGCCCGCGCATGTAATGGGGTACTTTGCACGACGCTTGCTCATCCCTGCGGCCAATGCTAGGGTGGTATTTTGACAAATGCATTGTGCTGGTGAGGAGGCCTCGGAATATCTGCTAGTATCAAGTTGGTATCATTTGCTCCGCTTTAGGCACCTCCGATCGTAAAGAGTGCTAGAGACAGCCTTTCACCCTTGGTAGCGGGAGACTGTTTGAGTGCCGTCACCGGTAATTACCTTGCTCCTTGCAGGGAGTACGAGGGCTGTGGTCCCACGCACGACATGACCCTGGGAGACTTCATACAGTGGTGGAGGCGCCGGAAACAGAGGGCCGCAGGCACAGCAGGCGCAGCAGCGGTGGCTGCAGCAGGAGCTGGAGCAGAGACAGCAGCAGCAGCAGCGCCGGCGACGGCGGCGGCGGCAGGAGCAACAGCACCAGCAGTAGGAGAAGGAGCAGCAGCAGGAGCAGGAGCAGTGGCAGCAGCAGGAGCAGCAGTGGGTAGCAGTGAAAGGGGGCCCTGGGAGGGAGGGCAGCTGCTGTATGTCAAGGACTGGCACCTTCAGAAGGAGTTCCCAGACTACAAGGTGTGTGGCTAATGCGCGAGCTCTCAGAGTTGCCTGCCATATAATCTCAAGGACATTGATCGTGTGGGAAGGCTAAGAACGTAGTTGCCCAGCGAAGGCAAGCATTTATGCCAACAAGTCCACCTGAACAGGTTGTGAGGCTGCTTTGGGGTGGGCTGTCTAGTTGTTACTGTTCATAACTTGGAAATGCTTTCGTACTGTGCAGGCCTACGCCTGTCCTCTCTACTTCCGGGATGACTGGTTGAATGAGTGGTATGATGCCAGGCGGGAACGCAGAGAAGCCCAGCAGGCAAAGCATGCGGCGCAGCAGGCTCAGCAGGTAGGCCAAGAGCCCCAGGCAGGCGGTAACAGCGCACAGGCAGGGCCAGGCCGGCATTATGGAACAGGTGCTGCTGCAGCAGTTGCTGGGGTCCCCTGCAGTGTAGCGGGAGAGCTGGCTGGTTATGATGAAGATGAAGGACGTTGCGCAGAGGGGCGTGAGGGCAGCTGTTGCGACAAGCAGCACGAGACCCAGGGCGGCGATGACGTGACCTCTGACTACCGCTTTGTCTACCTGGGACCCAAGGTGAGCTTGTCTTGAAAAGTTTGTTCATACTGACACTAGGGGGTGTGTCAGTATGAACCACTTCCAGGCGTCCTTGCTATTTTGACACATGGGATCTGGTCTCCATTTCTTGGGCGGTACCACTCAGGAGGTTGCAGCATATCCTGTTGCGCATTAGGTTATGGTGACGGTGAAAGCATCTTGAAGCTAAGCTCAAGCACCGTTCGCATCTCCGCGAGGGATTGAATGGCATCCTTGCAGGGCACGTGGACTCCCCTTCACAGTGACGTGCTGCGCAGCTACTCGTGGTCAACCAACGTCGCCGGGCGCAAGCGCTGGCGCCTGCTGCACCCGCGGTACTCCCACCTGCTGTATGACAGGCATGGTCACAACATGCCCCCGGTGCGTGGGTACCTACTGCCCTTGTATTTCCCAGTTCTCGTCTCTGGAGGCGCTGCCCATTATACAGTTTGGAAACTTGCTCTAACCGTGGGGTAATATGCGGGGGTATTATGCAGATGGAATGGTTATGGCGATGCCTGTGCAGGATTGCTTGTGAATATAGTTGTGTGACCATAGTTGCGGTGATGCGCTGGCCTTGAGTAGGCAGCCAAAACCTATTTCATAGAGCTACCCGCACTTGCTGAGGGGCTGACCTGTCAGACCATACCGCAGCAGCGCCCTCATGTTTGAAATTCCATGCAACTGTCAGGTCTGCTGCCTCGTGGCCCATGAGCTGCTATCTATCCGTCTCAGGTGCTGGCCCCCCGTATCTCAGCTTCCCTCTTGCTTCCCTCCTGCTTCAGCAAGCTCTGCGCACGCTGCCTTGCAGGACTTCTGGCTGCATGGTGGCGGCAGTGGATCCAAGCATGCACGAGAGGATGAGGCGAATGTGTTTCCAGGGTTGGCGCAGGCGCGACAGCACATGGTGGAATTTATACAGGTGGGGAGGTCCTAGGCTAATGTGGGTCCTTGCCCAACTGTGTATTCCTACATGTGTTGATGGTCAAGGTTTGACTGAGGATCCTATTTTAGTCATGCAGAACAGTGCTGCAGCGTTTCTGGCTTGGAACCTAGTCAGTCTTGCAAGTTAGTGTGCAAGGCCATTGTGCTGCCTGGTCGTTAGAGTTGCCTGAGCATGAGTAGCAGCTGAGACCACGCAAGCCTTCTTTGTATCTAAGGCAACCTGCTGTAGAGGGTATGCCGCAACAACCGTATCTCATTTGCGTAATTCAACCGTGGTTGTGGGAGGCGGGGGAATCGTAATAGGAGCGGCTTATTCCTTGCATTGTTTTCTGGCTGCAGGAGGCGGGGGAGAGCGTATTTGTGCCCTCCGGCTGGCACCACTCTGTGGAGAACATGGAAGACACACTGTCCATCAACCACAACTGTAAGCAGCACTCACCCTCTGACCGCCCTGTCTTCTGGGCAGCGAGACTTTTGATTGCTAGGGATGGGCTCTCCTACACAATGGCTGCAGGGTTCCTGCAAGTGGTCCTTTTTTCCGTCCAGTCTCCATGCGTGTTTTCCCGTCTTGGCCCACCTTCCTATCTTTCATTCCAGATTTCCCCGGCTGGCTCTAGTCTTCAGGCTCGTCATTCCTGCTGTTTGGCAGACAGGCTGTGCCTTGTGTGTGCAGGGGTAAATGGGCACAATGTGCACTGGGTCTGGCACCTGGTAACCAGGGAATACTCGGAGGCAGAGGAAGGCATCGCAGACTGCAAAGAGCTTGCCAGGTAAGCCTTACAACCGAGCCGAGATGCTTCCTGGTTCGCAGGTTTCATGGACAATGAGTGCATGGGGGAAGTGAGGATCTGAAGTGCATTGATGCAAAGTGACAGTGCCAGATGCATTTTTCTTTAGTTTTGTGTGCTGGCGAGGACGGCAAGGCGATATTCATGTGCTGTTTTGAGGCTGACTTTGATGGGGCATTTGCGCGCTCACTGGTGACATCTCTCCTAGGGTTCCCGTCCCTGGCTGCTTGCCCGATGGCAAAATAATGTCGTATTGCCACAGAGATGTATCATCGACATGGATGGTGCTTCATGACTGCACAGAGGCGATTATGACCAGCTCCTCTGCAAACATTCCCCTGCCTGCCTACAGTCCCGCCGAGTTTGAGGCCTTGGTCCAGCGCAACATGGGCGCCAACTGTGGGCTGGACTTTGCGGCGCTTGGGGAGTTCTTGCGGTGCATGGCAGGGCGCAGCATGGAGCACTTCCGCAGCTGTGGGGAGCATAACAGCCAAGGGAGCAGCACTGGCTGTGGTGGCAGCAGGAGCAGTGCAGGTGCCGCAGCTGCAGCGCCCACAGAAGCAGCACCGGCATGCGACTGCTGTGCGCGCTGCGCTGTGCTGCCAGCATGCTGTGCACATCACGCGCTGCGGCTACGCAGAGCGGGGCTGGTGCTGAAGCAGCTTCTCGCTGCAGAAGAGCGCATAGCACAGCAGGGCGGCCCACAGCACCCAGTCGAAGAGCAACCAGGAGGGCATGCCCAGGGGCAGCAGCAGGCAGGCCAACAGCAGCGGCAAGGGTCTAGCTGTGGAGAGCGGCCTCCACATGAGGCCGAAATTGCCGCCAATAGAGTGTGTCTTGACGAGATTCTCGACATACTTTGCCCTCTGGGGCTTGGCCAGATAGAGAGCTAGATTGGCCGACAGCTAGCAAAACCCGGGAAGCCGGTCTTGAGTATGATGCATATATGATAGGTGTTATCCCATTGATGACCAAAAATAAATGATGGGTCGGTGGCGCTCCATCTTATATTTTACCAAAGACTGCTGACTGACGCATCTGGCCCCGCCAAACTGCTGCCTGACCCCTTGTTGTGATGTGCATTCTATCTTGCAATACGTAATCAAATTGCAAAGCACATCAATATAAAAACTGAAAGCCCTTTTCCATTCATTGCTGTGGTGGCTGGTAGTGCATTCTAAAGGTTGGGGTGCCAGGGCGGTGCAAGGGATGTTCTTGTCCATGAACTGGCTAGTCTATCGGTGTACTACCACCTGACCACCTAACCATGGCATGCTGCCGTGAGTCCCCTACGACTTCGTGAACAAAGAGCCAGGATGTAATATATCCACAAACCACAGGACCCAAATGCCATTTCTTGAAGGCATGCACAAACCTGTCTGCGCAGGGAAAACAACAAAGCGCATCCAGAGATTTATCCTACCCACTCCACATGTCCCATATAGCGCAAGCATTCAGCCATATGAAACCGAATAATGAGGCCCAGGCAGCGTCCATCGTGCCCTGATGCTGCCGTCAAGACCACCCAATCTAGCTGCTTCAATTGCTCCAAACAGCCCTGGGGTAGCAAAGGGTTGGCAAGCCGCCCCCGTCGGCCCACCCCATCTGGCAATGTGGCCCTTCAAAATGCAATTCGCAGTTTGCAACTCAGGCGCTCTGTGGGGTGCTTAAGCCAGCAAATCTGTCCAAGGCATTTCTAGACACATGGTCAAAAACAATCTTCTATTGTCTTACAAACATTTGGGCAAGCTGCCAAGGCGCTGGCCATACACAAGACCAGCCAGGGGGGTAGGTCCCCCCACCTGCACCTGCCATGACCAAATGCTTACTCCTCCTCCTCAGGCCACATTTCCTCCTCCTCAGGCCATGCTCTGGGCAGGTTGAGGTGTGTGAGAGCAGGCAGGGAAGCACGCAAAGCAACATCATCCACTGGGGCCCAAGAGCGGGCCCTGGTCCATTCCATGACCAAGGACTCCAGCCGACTGGCAGCCCCGCTGGTCAACACCCGAGGCACCTCCTGCATCAAGTTCCCCTCGATGAGCAGGGTTTGCAGGCACCCCACGCAGGCCAGCTCCTGCGGAAGGTCGGTCAAGTCATTCATGCTGAGGCACAGTTTCTTGAGCCCTGGTAGTCCCACAACGGGGGCCGGCAGCTCTGCCAGGAGACACCCGCCCAAGCCCAGCTCTGTCAGCAGAATCATGGCTGACAGGCATGCCGGGCACTCCACAGTTTTGTTGGCAATCTGGCCGATGCTGAGGCTGACCAGGGACGGGCAAGCAGGTACAACCCGCAAGTCCGAATTGCAGAGTTCAAGGCATGTAAGGGTGGTAGGCAGCTGTGGCATGGCTGGTTCGGAGTACCCCACAAGTCGCAGCTCTGCCAGCTGCGGAAAGGCCTGCAGCGTGCTGCGCAACACTTGCGAGGGCTGATCACACATCCTGTTTGACACTAGGCTGGTCAGGCGTGGCAGGCGACACAGGGGACCCCACAGCTCTGCCTTATCACCGCGGAACGGCACACAACTAAGGGTGAGCTTCTCCAAGTGCTGCCAGGCTGTAAGGACCATCTCCGCCAATAGCGACAGCCCAAACCCACGAAGGTCCAGCCTGCGCAGGGCCGTCAGTGCTGAGAGGTGGTCACTGCAAAGTAGAGGGGCTGTAGGTTTTTCTGGAAGGGCCCAGAGTTGCATCCAGAGGCTGGTCAGCTGCGCCAGGCTCTGGAACGCTGTGGCCGGCAGGGGCGTGGTGATGAGTGCGTGAATCTTCAGCGACCGCAGGGCTGTAAGGAAGGAGAGCGCTGTCAGCTGGGCTGGGCAGAGGGGCACCTCATAGTCATTGTGTAGCAGCTTCAAACACGTCAGCCGTGTGAGCTGACCTAGCACCTGCAAATATGTGCAGCATAACAAGCCCTGCAACAGTTGGGCCTGAAAGGGCACCTGTAGCATCTGCCAAGCCAAGCATCAGTGTGATAAGGCTTTTCCGCGGTTTCACGTCAACCGTGCATGCATGGGCTTCAGTGCACTTGATCAAGTAGCAACCGCCAGTGCACTCAGGCACCAGCCATCCTGGCCCACTCCCACCCAATGCAACCCACCCCAGGAAGTGAGCCGCCCTGGATGGGCTGCAACTACACACAACCACTGCAAGTCAACTTTGGGTCTCTTGGCCAGACAACAACTAAGGCCAATACGCCGCCCCACAGACACGAGGGAAAGCATACGCACCCTGGAAAAGCCTGGACGACCCTGGCTGTCATACACCGCCCAGAGCTTCAGGCGCACCAGTCCACTGCCGGTAGCAGCACTGCCTGATAGAGCGTCCAGGGTCTGTAGCACACGGCTCAGTTCCTCCCCATGCTGCGCTTGGACCTCTGCTCGTTGCCACAGCTGTGCCTTCTGGGAACAGAACCGAAGGTATTCCCCCTCCAGCCCAGCCGACCTGGCATCCTGCAGTATCTTAGCGGTGGTGCGCACCCTGGCCGGAACACTGCGGTGGGGCAGTGTGTCAACAGCCTGGCGCAGAGCCTTGCAAACCATCCGTGCGTTCCTGTAGCTAGGGTTACGTCTGCCTGGCGACACATGTAGCCTCTGGAAGTGATCAAGCCGTTCCTTGCAGGCTAGGAAACTGAGGATGTGCACCAGAACGGACACAGGCAGATCACGGAGCGACCTCATATCATCACCTACTCTGAGGATAGGGAGAAAAGTCTGCCAAGCGCATGGCCAAGCGAGGTTTGAGCATGCTGGGGTTGTACCGTGCTGAGCATGGTGGTGATTTGGTCAGGTGGCAGCTGACAATAGGAGGCATGTGCTGCACGAGTGGGAAACAGGATAAGCGTTCAGCTAAGCTTGTGTGCCACTCTCGAGGACCATGCTGGACCCTGTTTTTCATAGCAACACTTGTCGTGCACACCCGCGGGCAACTCGTTTTGCAGAGGCTGGACACCCAGCACCTGTTTGCTGCGCACATGTAATAGTCCCATGATAAAGGGCACAGTGCACCCAACTGGCCAAGGTCTCAGCTTGTAGCAAGCATTGTAATCTACATTGTTGCTGTAAAGACACAGGAGCGCGAGGTGTACTTGCCTTCCTCACATCATGTGTGGGCAGTCTAGAGGCAGCGTAATGCAACCTATGAGGAATCCTCAGGCACTGCAGAAGACGATAGACAAGCTGAACGAACTTGCAGGCATCATACAGCAGCCAGAAGGAAGCCAAGAAAATACAGAACTAGAACAGATAACAACCAATGGTTGCATATCATTGACCGGCATAAACGTTCTGGGTTATTCAGAACAATGAACAGGCATGCCACAGCAGCCACTATCAAGCCAGCTATCCGGTGGATGAGCCCCGGGCTCTGGTAGGGCCAGCCAGCCAGCCAGCTAGGGAACATGCTGCAGGGTTGGGAAGTTGCCCACGGTCCTTCCTATCAACCGTTGTCCAAGCACCCCAGACTCCACCAGCTTTCAAGAGTTTGAAACATGCACTTTGTGATGACCAGGTAGGGATGCAACAGCATCGGCCCAAATACAAAATCAAAACTCCCTTGCTCGTCCGCTGGCCTCACTACACTAGTTTGCACAATGATAAGGCATGCTGGGATCAGGAAGCTCTAGAGTCGTGAGGGCAAGCAAGGAGCTCCGCAATTCGACCTCATCCACCTCCCAGGAGTGGCCCATGGTCCATTTAATGTTCAAGCATTCCAGCCGGCTGGCAGCCCCAGTGCACAATACCCTTGGCACCCGCTGCAACAAATTTCCATCCAGAATCAGGGTTCGCAGGCAGCCCATGCTAGCCAGGTCCTGGGGCAGGTCCTCCAAGTAGTTTTGCTTGAGGCTCAGGATTTCAAGCGACGGCAAGGCTGCCAAGGGCGCTGGCAGCTCTGTCAGGTTGCACACATCCAGTTCCAGCTTTGTCAGCTGAGTCATGGCTGACAGCTGTGGCGGGAACTCCTGAATTACAGTGTGATGGAAACCCCACTTGTTGAAGAGGTGCAGGCTGCGAAGGGCTGGGCCAAATGGGATGGCACACAAGTCTGGTGTCCAGTAAAGGTTGATATGGGTGAGAGTGGTGGGCAGGTGAGGCAAGGCTGGCTCGGAGTACCCATTAAGCCACAACTCGGCCAGCCGGGGGAAGGCTGACAGGGTGCTGCGCAGCGATGCTGATGACTCTTCGTGATCACAGTTGGACACCAACTTCGTGAGGCGCGGCAAGCGACAGAGTGCCTCCCAAAATCCCAGGCTGTATGGGCCCACGTCCGACAGCGATAGCTCCTCCATATGCTGCCAGGATCCAAGGACTTGCTTCCCTGACATGGACAGCATAATGTTGTCCAGGTCTAGCCGCCGCAGAGCTTTGAGGGGTGCCAAATGGGCTGAGCCAAGCTGCGGGGCTGGATAGGACTCATCAGGGTCCCAAAAGCACATGGACAAGTTGGTCAGCTGCTGCAGGCTGCTGAGGGCTGGTGAGGGCCATGGTCCGCTGATAGGGGCGATAACTAATAGCGACTGGAGGGCGGTGAGGGTAGAAAGCCAACCAAGGGCAGCAGCCGGAGGAATCGGCATGTTCTCATCGAAATGGAGGAGTTTCAGCTTGGTCAATGTCGTAAGCTTGCCGACCTCCTGCAGCCACACTTTTGCAATCCTGCCATTATTTATTGCAGCCGGGCACGGCATCGCGGCAATTTTTGCAACCTTTGCGAAAGCTGGTTTGCGAAAGAAGTTGCTGGACTCGTCGGCTAGTCAGTGACCAAGGAAACAAGCCTCAATCCCTACAACTTGGCAGGCCCTTCTAGGGTGGACTAGGTTGGCTCACCTCGGGAAGCGTCCACCAACCCCAGCCATCAGCTGCAAAATGCAGCGTCAACCGCTGCAGGCTGCCCGTGCTACCAACCCTGCCTTCGCTGGAGCCCAAGCTGTGTAGCACACGCCGGAGACTGTAAACTTCATATATGTACACGTCTGCCCGCTGCCACAGCCGTACCATTTTGATCAAGAAGCCAAGGAACTTATCCTCCAGTCCCGCTGCTCTGGCCTCCAGCAGTTTCTCCGACGTGATCACGAGCTTGGTTCCAAGACAGCTCTGCGGGACCTCATCAGCTGCTTGCCTTAGGGCTTTGGAGGCCAGCCGTGCGTTGCTGAAGCTCGGATCACGCTGGCCATGCTTAGGTGGCCGGGTTTCCAAGGCTAGGTAGCTAAGAATGTGCACAAGAAGGCTGCCCGGAAGACTTGGTTGCGAACTTGGCATGGTGCTCGCCTTGTCAAAAGCACGAGGGTCTGCAAGCCTTCCGAACAAGTTTCATATGTAAAGTCATACAATCCATACAACATGTTGCAAACGGTTGTCTCGACTGATTGTCGAGACTTTGAGCGCGCTGCCGCGGCATGCTGTGGTCGATTTGACCATCTTACAACGAATAAATCGAGTAAGTGCTGCGAGTGAGAGGAAGCAGGGAATGACGAGTCTGGGAAGCTGGTGCAATGATGGGCTTTGCAACTGTGCAGCGGGCCTTAACCCTAGCTTTTAAAAGCAAGGTTTCGCACGCAGGTGCAAAGGTGCGAGTATGCAGCTGTGACTCGGATTGTTATCTAGCCCGCACTGCGCGGAGGGGGCACACCGAAGAGTGTATGACAGTATACCATGTTGGTTAAGGTCTCACCATGTGATAAGCGGTGCAGACACACAGCAGCAAGAGGTCTCCTTCCTCACCTCGTGTGCGGGCGCTCCACAGGCTACATATCGACACCTAGCAATAGTCCTCAAGCACTCCAGGAGCGTTATAAGGAGCTGGGCGGACTTGCGGGCACCAGGTAGCAGCGAGACGATAGCCAAGCAAACTTGTCGAAACTTGGACTGCTACATACCATCATCAACGTTCTGGCTCCAATAATCAGGACAGGTATGCAACAGCACCGAACCATCCAATCAGTGTTCCAATGGGTGAGCGCCTGGCAATGCCAAAGGCAACTAGAACCCGAAGAGATGGCAAAATATGCTGGGGACAGGAAGCATTAGGAGTCTAAGGGGCAGGCATGAAGCGCCTTCATGCCTAGTACCTCATATATCGACCTACCGACATCCCGTAACAACCTTACTGGCCCTAGACTTGCATCCTCCACCTTCTCGAAGACAGAGCTGCGGCTCACAGAGAAGTGCCCTTGCTGCTGCCCAGCTGTGCATAGCGCATGAGTGGCTCTAGCTCTAGCTGTACCCTTGCCCTGCCGGGTGACGAGCCGCTGCTGGCTCTGCTACCAGCGCTGGCCTTGATGCTGCTGCTGCTGCTGCTGCTGTTCTCACTAATCCCCCTTTCCACATCCGCAGACCCGCTGCGGTTCTCCCCAATGCCATCAACAGTGCCCTGCTCAGCACTGTCTGCCACCTCCGGCTGCTCGGATGCGATGGAGGTCTGAGAGCTGCTGCGCGCATGGCGGCTGCTAGGATGTGGGCCACGGGCAGAGGCCGCTGGCGCCTCAGCATGCAAAGCAGCACGGCTCCCGCTCAGCATGCGAGGCTCATTGAGGGCAGCGTTAGGTTGACCTGAGCCTTCTCCTTCCTGGCTGCTGCTCCTGCTCCTGGTGCTTGTAGCACCGCCATATCCGCTGAGGCTGTCCGACCTGCTGCTGCCAGCCCCACCAGAATCTGGCATGGCGGCTGAAGCAGTGCTGGGCTGCGCTTGGGACGGCGCTTCTTGCTGCTGTCCTGCTGGCCGCAACCAGGGAAGTAGAGGCCCCCTCTCCCACGACTGCGTTTGCACCTGCGGTTGCGAGACCAGCCATGGCTGCAGTTGCCGCTCCTGCCTTGGCAGCTCTTGGTTCTGTAGCGATGCTGGGTATAACAGCTGGTGCAGGGCTGCCTGGGAGGGAGTGAGAGGGGGCATCCCTTTGGCATCAGACCAGCTGAGCAGAGATACCATGATGCGGATCCGATCCTGCAGAGGAAAGCAGGAGGCAAGGCGAAGCCAATGGAGCATATGTGTAACTAGCAACAACCCCTTCTAGATTTGACAAGACCTCATGGTAGCTTTATACGAGGGCAATGACGAAGGCAAAGGTATGCTAACTACAGCGACCTGATTGGGAACCTCACATCCACTGGTGGCAGCTGTTCACAGCCTGCCCAAGGTACAAAGCACAACTACTGTGTACCCAAGACCATCCTATAGCAAGTTGCTACCAAATGTACACTTCAGGCACCTCAGTGCTCTGCCCTCGGCGGTTTACCTCCACTGTCTGCAGCTTATCCTCCAAGCTGCGCTTGCGCCTGCTGTTGCGCCCTAGCATGCCTGCTATACGCGCTAGGGTGCCGGCCGTGAGGCGCCACGCTATGTATGCTCCTCCCACCGCCCACATGCCTCGGAAAAGCCAGCCGGCAGCCTGCTGGGATAACAGAGGTTGAATGAAGGGACTAAAGGCAAAAACCTCTCCAAAGGCACTTAATGCCCTCTTCCATGCAAAGTTTCTTCGCTTCCAATGTCAGCAAGAGGAAGCCTCTACGCCACACCTCATGCCCCACGCCCAGACAACACGACGTGGGGCACTGGCTCAGCTGCCCGCTTTCATGCAAGTAACAGCGGCTACCATTTTGTCGGTTTTCAAGACAGGCAGAGTGGACCCATAGAGCTTCCATGTGGGACTGCAAAGCAAGAGCCGCCAGCCCCCGCTTCCCCGGCCGATCACAACGATGAGTGGCCACACGCCGGGGAAAGCATGCACCGCAGCAGAAACCGACAGATTTGAGGCCTCCGCTATGCAGGCAACAGCAGCTGGCAAAGGTAGACACAACCTTCTCAAGGCCAGCTTACCGCCAAGGGCGTGATCTTGAGGGCTTGGTGGGTCAAGGCAAGGCCAACGCTTACACCGGAGACGGCCCCAAGCTGCACAGTCAACCAGCAGAACCACTTGCAACATCATTAGCCACTTGTGTGTGTCGTGCACCGTCAGCCACTTCCCCACAGCATACAAAATGCCAGGAGAATGGGGTGGCTAACAGACGAGGGTACCGATCTTGCACTCTTGGGTCTGACAAAATAGACACCTGCTGTTTCCTTACATGTTCCAGGCAGACCCCCAAGACCCCCCTGGCTGGACACCCAGCTAAACATGTTATTACCCCACGCTCTCTTGTACTACTGAGTCACCCGCACAGGAAGCACACTGCCACCCCCAACCCCACCACCAACAACACCGAGCTTACCCACGTCGCCATCTACATGGGACACTCCGCAAAATGTAGGGCAGCCGGACAGTCGAAACGGACCGCAAGTCAAGCCCCTCGACTGTACGCAGGTTGGTAGGCCGTCTGCATGCCCCTGCTGCTAGCGTACTGCATTGCACTACTGGCCTTCTTCGCTTCCTTAGGGCCATTCACCTGGCGCTCCCTTACCCCACCCCCTGGCCGGTGCCCACAGGGCATCACTCAGCGCCCAGCTACGCCTGGGTGGCGAGGCCTGGGCGTATTTGTTTTCTCATTCATTCAGGGCCGCCCACCTCAGTCGCCACGACGTCAGGGGTGAGCACATCTGTCTCCAGCCCCCGCAGCTCCCCCAAGACCCCCTCAGACTCTTGCTCCAGCGCCTCGATGTGCTGGCACAGCGTGCGATACGCCCGCCTGAGGGCGTTGAGGTCGGTGCAGTGCAAGTCCCCCAGGTGCTGCTGCAGCCTCTCCACCTGTATATCAACTCAAGGGGCGCTTGGTGTTGGTCTTGAAAGAATGGGTCGGGCTCGGCAGAGTGGTCACAGTGGTGTGCACAGCCCATGGTACAGCCTTGGGGCCAAGCACCTGGTGCTGTGCTGGCTCCTTAAAGAGCAGGATGAGTTCGCCAGATTTTTGATTTATCCAGACGAACGCACCTCGCCTTCAAGCTGCTGTATACGATCGTGCAGGCTTGCGTTTGTTGCCATATTTAGACCCTGAAGAGGGCGTCAGCCGATTTTCGTCACAGCTTTCAGTCCACTTCCTGCACTGCAGTGCATGGTGGGTCCCAGTCTCGTAACTTGGGATCCGCCAGATTCAGTACCTGGGCGCCGTGGCCTGTTGCCATGCATGGACGAACCGGTCTTGGACCAGTGCATCTGCTGACTTTATAATCGAAGCGTACTACTTGATGTCCCCCTTACCTCTACTCGTTCCCTAACCAGTGCCCTTATGGTGCTGGTGTATTGCAGACAGCCATCGCGTCAGCGTTGGGCATGTACCGGGTAACATGATAGCCTTGTGCGGCGGAACAGGCGGACCCCGGGCCTCGGGGCAGCGCTTAGCCTGCCTGCGCGTCCTGGTAATGCTCACGTTATGGACCCTGCCTGAAGACGCCAGCTCGACGGACCCCCTCACCAACGTGGTCCCCAAGCAGCCCCTCACCGAGTATCTGGCGAAGCAGGGGTCACTCAAGTGAGGCCAGCATGGTGGTATGGCAAGGGCCAGGGCAGTGTTGACTGGGGCCTGACGCTAGCACCAGCTCCCACATAGGAGCGCATACGCTCCTAGGGGTCCCTGAATGGCGTATCATACCGATTTTAGTGTGCTGCAACACCAGCACAGCCACCGAGGGACAGCAACTTGCTGCCATGCCCTGCAGTGGAACGCTGTCCGTTTTCCGCCACCAAGTGGTCATCCGATTCATAGGTGGGTGTTCTTCTCCAGGCTCTGCATCCTACGTAGGAGGCCTGCGTGTGGCAACAGTGTTTCCTGTTTTCTGCAGCTGTCATACCGACGCTAACACCTTGAAGCGATTCGTACTTCCGCTGGCGGAGAGTCCATGAAGTGGTTTTAGGCAGGGCTGATGCCGCCGTGCATATTCTTCCTCCACAGGCCCGCTTGCTCACATGTAAACTACTGTCTTCTGTTCCCCTAGCAGGCACACCCTTTGTGCCCTTCAACTCCAGCATCCAGCTTGTGGGAATTGGAGGCATCTCCTTACTACTGCTGCCCTATGGGCCTGCAGAGCTTGTCGCGTTCAAGTAAGGGGGAAACAGGATGTAGGAACACTGGATTTGAATGCAACCAAGGGGGTGGGGGTGTGCGTTGGGGGGTTTGGGGGCTGGGGGGTTCAGTGTTGAACGCCTCGCAGAGCTCTTGCATATGGCCAGGGCAAGACCATATGCTGAGGTGGCTGACAGTGCAACTGCTTGTCCCATGGAGTACTTATCCCAGCAATCGACCATGGCAAGGATTGAGATCAGTGGCTGCAGCCTCGAGCAACCCGTGTATAACAAGTCCTTTGGCTTGGACACCCCCCGGTCCTTGCCCCCGTCCCCAACCTGCCTAACACGCGCTTTGCCTGACCTATCACTCGCTCTGCCTGCCCTACACGTTTTCCAGGGAGGTCCCCCTGGATCCCTGGGCACCTGATGCCATCCCAGGCCAGGAATACCTGCCAGCTGTGGACGTGGCTATCACCTGGCACTACATGCGGGACTTGAATGCCACGAGCAAGGACTCGGAGGCGTGGGCACCCACGGGGCACAGAGTGTGGGATGCCTGGTCTGACCTAACGAGCATGGCGCAAGGTAAGGCGGCTTGGCAACAGTGAAGTGAACCAACCACCTGAAATGAGTTAGACTTAGGGTGAATTTGCGGGCAGGCACAGTGCAGCTGAGCTGAGAGGAGGTGTGACAGGCGGTGTGTGCAGCAGCGGCACCAGGTCACCATTCAAGGAGATGCACCTGACAGGAAGGGGTCCGACAGCAGTTTGGCAGGTGCCAGCTGCGTCAATATGCAGACAGGGGCACCATGCTTTGGGCCACACACCTAGGCCTGCAAGAAAGGGTCGGTGTGGCCTGCTGTGCCCAGTGCACTCAATGTACACAGGAGGGCTGATGCTTCCAGTGCCGCCCAATGGCTGTCAGTGCAGCAGCAGGCCCACTCCCTGGACACCGCCACGGCAGCAGCCAAAGTCTGTTGAAGCCCACGATGCCGCCTCTCGACGCTTGACGCATGGCTGTGTCCAGGCAGCGCTCCGTAGTAGCGATATTCCGTTAGATATGCCGTGACACCTATACATTCTCCCCGCTGCAGGGCTGTACCCTGAGGTGCCCCCGCCTAAAGTCATGTTTGTGAACATGGGCCTGGAGGAGCTCACAGAGGGCTACATCCTTCATCCCCTGGTGGTACTCACCTGTGACCTGGCTGTCACTCTCTTAGACCCAGCAGGTAAAAATCATTCTCTCATGATGTGTATGACGGGGCTTGCAGGGTCTGGCTGGCCACGCGGCATTCTCTGAACCAGTGGAGGGAAGAGTGCACTGTATTCTGCATGCATTGCTCTGACAGGACAGCAGCCTGTCTGTGCCATCCTGGCAGCCCAGGGCGCCTTCATCGTCGCTTGAGCATCCTTACCTGCTGAACTTGTAGTTCTGGCACCATTTGGCGCATGCCGCGATCTTCCGTGTCGGATTCCCTCTTGCAGGGCCGGGCGTCAATGTCAGCCAGGCATCGGCAGTAGCCACAGTTGTTGAGGCAGCGGTGGTGGGCGGGGTTGGGACCCTTGTGGAGATGGTGGGCTTCAGCCCTGATGCTAAGGTATGTCGGCCAGCAGTTTAGGTAATGCCTGCCCCTCTGTCGCTATTGCAGGAATGCCCCTTGTGCGCTGCTGCCTGTTGCCTTCCCTTGCTTTTGGGGCTTGAGAGTTTGATGGAAAGCCGTTTGACTATGGGAGAATGGTAGTAGCTTCGAGCACTAGGGGTGCCCTTGCTTGGTGGGAAAGGACCGTGAGTATTTGGAGGCATGCCAGAGGAAGCAAAGCAGGGTCATGCCTGGTCCGGGCTTGCTGCACACTCACATCAGCTCTGCGGACGCCCCACTTGGGACGAGCTTACTGTCGGGCAGTGCTCTTTCTATCAGGAGTGATGCAAGTGGAACGCCACAAGCTGGCTGGCTTTCTCACACAGCAGGCACAATGCAAAGTTTGTGCACCTCTCTTCTGCAGGCTTCCCAGCCGGCTGGCGGCTCCTTGGCTAACCTGACCCAGGGGGAGGGGTTAGTCACCCTGGAGGTCACCCTGTATGCCTGCAAGGACGACGCGACTGTGGGCTCCCCAGAGTGTGAGCGCCAGATACTGGCTGCCGTGCTTCAACCGGTGCTGGGAGGCACTGACGCCCCGCGCCAGCTACTTGCAGCAGGTATGTTGTAGGTGGTGTGCATGGGCTAGTGCGACCAAGGGGACCAGCTTAAAAGGGGGGCACCTGTGCATTTGTGATCTACATTCAGGACATTGAGGAGCAATCAGCAGACTTTGTGAGTACCTGTGACGACTTTCTGACAGTGGTCAGCATGTGTCAAAGGGAGGCGGGGGGTTGTGCTGCACATGGGCATCAGCAGACCCACTCCGCAGGACACGCAGCAGCAGGCAGGGCAGAACCTTGTCCTGAGAGTGAGATATGGTCGTGTGAATGCCGGCTGTGGGAAGAGGTCAGGCCGCTGGCATGGCTAAGATGGTACGCTGGTGACTGACGATCATGCGGTATCTTGTGCCGCTGCCTAGTGTCAGGGGCTGACATTTTTCTGGACTTGCCTCCTCTGTAGGCATTCAAAGAGTGGAAGTTCTCTCTATCACTGAGCGCCAGCCGCCAGCGTCAGCCTACAACTCATCGTCCACGACAGCGCCAGGGATAGGCCCCAGCGGGCCTGCAGACGCGACCGCCAGCAAAGCCGAGGTAGCACCCGTGAACGGCTCAACAACGCCACTAGATGCCTCGAGCCAGCGGGCCGCGTGGGTGCCCTACCACCTCGACCGCATGGACCAGCGGTCACTGCCGCTGGACGGGCGCTTCACTGCCAACGCCACTGGGACGGGTGTGAACGTCTACATTGTTTCCTCGGTAAGGAGGTTGTTGGAGAGGTTGAGAGCGGTAAGGAAGGTGTTTAGGAGATTGAGAGCGGGTCGGGCGATGGCCTAGATGTGCGGATAGAGTTTGGCAACTAAGCAGGCCTGACAATTGGAATGCTGCTGTGTTCTTCATGAGATCTGGGCAGGCCGGATGATGGGACCCAGGAAGTGGTGTGAGCACTTGGGCTTGCTCTCTGCCTCAGATGCCCTGCATAGCCTAGCACAGCACAGCACAGCACAGCGCAGCGGAGCGGAGCAGCACTCAGTTGACCGAGCGCACTGTGCCGCCTTGCAGGGGGTGCGAGCTGACCATGTTGAGTTTGGGTACCTGGACGGCCAGCCAGGCACCAGGGTCAAACCCGCCTGGGGATACCTGGGTGAGTCGGTGGTAATATAAAGTAATTAGACAGTAAGGCTTGCTTATGGTAGCTGGTAGCGAGGCCAGGGTAGATATGTGGTCGGCTGACAAGGCTGGATGCAAGCGTTGCTCTGGGGTCACGCCTGAGTTTTGAGCCAGCAATTCTGCTGAGCTGCACATGCGCTTTTGCGCGCTAGTAGCCCACGATAACTCAGGCCATTCCTTGGCAGCACATGCGGCCGGGGTCCCCTTGCTGGGTTGCTGCACCGAATCGTACTGCCTCTTTGTAGGGTGGTAGAATGTACTGATGCCATGTATTGGTATGATACCGCTAGACAGCCCCGCACTCTCGGGACATGCTGGTGGGGATCCTGTGCAGCAGCCAGAGTAAACAGCGAGGGTGGGTTGTCGTCCCACTCTGTCAGGCCCTTTTTCTTGCAGGCTACAAGCCACTGGAGGACTGTCCAGATAGCAGCTTGTGGTTTGGCTACGGTAAGTGTCTCCCTGCTGCACTGCTCCCATGGTGCGTAGGCGGTGCAGACAGGCCGTAAACTCTGGTCCCCACCTTGCAGTTGGCGTGGCAGGCATGTGTATGGGGTATGGCATGACATGCGCACCATGCTACCACTTGATCTGGATCCCTTGCATCCAGCTTTATCTGGCCCGTATATATCCCTGTATATCCCTGATCCCCCTACCAGCTACCACCGAGGGGGAGGCCGCCTGCCTTCATGCTGCAGGCACGTATGTGAGCAGCCTGTGCTGTGGGCTGCGAGCAGGGGCGGCCAAGAACGCCACCATCCACTCAGGTATTGCTGGGTGCTCCTTGGTATGTCTCAGGTGTTGCTGGGCATGACTTGGGTATGTCTTTGGTATCCCTGGGCACTTCTGGCTACGCCTTAGGTGGTACTGGGCACTGCTTGGGTACGTCGTAGGCGTTTCTGGGTACTGCATGGTACATCTTGGGTACTCTGAATTACGGTATCAGACACTCTTCGATGCCGGCTGCCTGCCTGCAATTGGCGGCTGGTAAGGGGGTAGCAACCCTGCCTGCACTGCCCGCGAAGGAGCACTAGTACTAAGTGAGATGCAGTGTCTGAACCAAGTGCGCGTGAGGCCACTACTGCCTTGCACCGCTGCCAATCATTTCCCTAGGATTTGGTCTGTGTGCAGCGCGGCTCACAGGTGTAGCGTAAGGGCTGTGTCTGACAGGAGTGTGCCTGTTCATTGTGAAAACAACTGCAAAGTGAATTGTTGTCCGCCTTGTGCAGTGCGGTGTGAAGAGCTGCCATGAGCGTGGGACTTAGGTAGTTGCGCTGGATGACTAACTGGCTACTTGCCTGCTGCTCTGTGCAGTTCGGTATGTTGAGAACTGCATCAGTGACCCGCTAGTGTTTAATGCTGGCGGGCTGCCTCCGGCGCTAGACCTGGTCTTTGCGCTGCCAGCGGTGGTACTCATCGACACATGGTGAGTCACATGTATGTAGGGGTACGCCCCCTGGGGTGGTCGCCTGTGGTCCAGTGTCTATTGGGAAGCGGCAGGATCTTGGCATGGCGATGAGCAGAAGCTGAGAGGCTGAAGATTGTGGTCGCTGTGTATATCTGGCGAGAGAGATTAAATACACCTGCGCTGCAGTGCTGCGTGAAGCATGAAGGGGGGTTGCAGCCCACGGCTAGTGCCTTGTACGCTTCTGCCGCTGTCCAGAGAGTATCTGTATTGTTTGTTTTGTCTGTGCCTAAGGTCAGTGCCCTCGCTGTTGTCCAGAAGGTACTCAGGTCTTTGTCTTGCTTTTGCCAAAGGTCAGCCTTGTGGGTGGTGCTCCTGGTGTAGGTGGGCCACTAGCCGTACCATTGCGACGAATGCCCAGGACATTTACGATGTGGTCTACAAGCGGCTGGACAGGTTACATGAGGCGGGGGTCACCATTGTGGCGGCAGCGGGGCCGGAGGCCATCAATGGAGGTAGGCGGGCGGGGAGGGGGGGTGGGTGGTGGGGGTGGGGGTGGGGGTGAGCAGTGCAGCTGTGATAGCAGCTTGAGCTGCCCCGATGGCAGCGCCCGGGGCAGAGGCCAGCAACGGAGGGATGTGGTGAGGTGGTCCGGCTACGCTCCGGTGATGCGTGCTCAGTGACGCTGCCGCTCAAACTGCTCCCCAACCTCGTCTTTGTCACGTGCATTCCTTCCTCATGTGCTATGCACGACCAGCAGGCCTGGGCAGAAGCTGCTCATAAGACATTCTGAGAGGTACGGCAACCTTTGTGTTTTCCTGCTAAGTGACTACCCACCCCCATTGAGCCGCACCCTTGTGCCTAGCCTGCAGACCCCTGCGACAACGTGTTTGGCGCCCACCCCGCGGTCATCAGCGTGGCTGCCAGCGATACCCATGACCAGGTCACCGCCTTCGGCCCACGCAACTCCAGCTGCATCAGCATCTGGGCACCCAGCGCAGGCCTTGGAGGCGGGCTGGTGGGGGCCTCAGCAGAGGGCCCCTCCAACTACACCAGGGTCATCGACAGGTGTGTGGCCTGGTTGCCGAGGTGGAGTATCAAGCATATACCTGTAGACAGTGCGGTGAGTGCAACGAGGCTTCTATATGATATGCCTAGACAGCCATTTGTGGTTTGGGTGGGTCTGACGCTAGGCTGGCTTGGCATGAAGAAGAAGTTGGGACAAATATTTCACCATTGCCGACTAATGCCGCGGGATGCCGGCCTGGTGCATCAGCAAGTAAGCTGCTTGAGCTGGGAGAGGACACCACTTCAAGCACCCAGGACATTTGTCTTCAAAACACCGCAACGTGTGTTTTCTCACTTGTGCACCCAGGGGTTCAACAGGCCAGGTTACAGCCGTCATACAGTCACCTGCTTGTCAATCCCTGTGCGCAGGGCCTTTGGCGCTGCTGCCGTGGTCGCGGGTGTGGCAGCCCAATACCTAGAGCTCCACCCCCACGCCAGCCCTGCTGAAGTGAAGAGCGCACTGCTGGCCCTGGCCACCCCCCAGCTGCTGGCTGGCGTAGGCCCCGCCTCCCCCAACCTCCTGCTCTTCACTAATCTGAGTAGGGATGAGTCAGCAGGCCAGGGGCCCGGGGGGTCGGGTTCTGGGGAAGGAAGCGGCGGCAGCAGCGGCGGGGGCGGCAGCGGTGGCGGTTTGGGGCCCGGGGCGATTGCCGGCATCGTTGTTGGGGCAGTGGCAGGTGGGCCTTTGGTACTCGGCATTACCTCTGTGTATCCTTGGGACAGTGCCCACAGCATGGTGGGTGGTGAATGGTATCAAGCAGGTTGGAGCTCGGTCTGTGCCAGGGGCCAAAGCCGAGGAGCTCAGCAATCCTGCTGGCTGTGGGCGTGCCAGTCAGTGCAAACTTCAGAACTCAGGGAGGCCCCAGGAGATCATCAGCTGCATCGAGCCCCTGTCTGTACAGTCTTAACCTACCTCTGTTTGTAACGCCCGCAGCTATCACTAAACCCTCTCTGTCGTGATGTCTCTCGCAGGCCTACTGGCGGGTGCGGCCATCTTTGTAGTGCTCCAGCGGAGGAACAGGCGGCTGGCCAGCCATGCGCCTTCCGAGGAAGAAAGCGGGAAGACGGCTGCCTCGGGTGCGTGGCCTTTGCAGCTTTCCACGATACCAACAGTAATCTGAAGGGTGCTGGCAGGTCCCGTGGCATCTTCCATGTCAGCTTGAAGGAGGGGAACTGTGGGCAGCATGCATTTCATGCTACCACTGAGTTTTAGATGTGTCATCTTGCGCATGCTAAGAACTGCTCCTCCGTGGGATTAGACAAGGCAGTGTCTGCATGCTGGGAGGTTCATGGCAGGATGTTGCGACGCTGCTGGCTGCAGGGTGGGAGATCCCCTGGGAGGACATTGAGATTCTGAAGCGGCCGGATGGGTCGGAGTGGCTCCTGGGGGAGGGGCGGTACGGCAGGGTGTACAAGGCACTCAAGGGCGGGGTGCAGGTATGGGAGCCGTCCTTCCCAAGGATGCTGTCTTTGTGGTTTCGCTAAGAATGCTGATGTTGAAATAATCATGGCGGCCTGCTGTGCCTGCTAGGCATGGGGCTATGCCATGCTACACGGCATGTCGTTGCGGCAGGTCAGCCATTGGGATGTACATTATAGCACAGGCAAGCGCAGGGTCTGCACCACCAGCCGCTTACCATGTATCGTCATTTGTCATCCCATAGAAGTTTTTTAGACTGATGCAGTAATGCCAACGGACCATGCTGCAGTGAGTGCACCACAGCTGGGGCCAGGAAAGCGGGCCGTTCTTTCTGTGCTGCAGGCGGTCGCTGTGAAGAGGCTAAACAAGGTGACACAGAAGCAGAAAGCCCAGTTTGACCAGGTGACCCATTGGCATATTCGCGTGAGATGGTCAGTGTCTTGTCCGAATGGCGTCACTGCTTACTGATACTGGTGGCCCAAGCAGTGCTCTGGTTCTCTTGTGAAGAGTCAAATGGGAGGGAGGCATATGCCGCCTGGCCTCAGAACATCTGCCCAGCAACAGTGCTTGGAAGCCATCAAAGACTTGAATGCAGCCCAGCAGCAGCAAGGGGGAAGGGCGTTGTCAGCTTTGTCAACGAAATGCATTGTTAGCATTTTGTTGTCATGGAATGGAGCTATGTAGGCAGAGCATATCCTGCAGAAGCTCCCATGCCGCCGCTGGTCTGGGAACTCCTGTGATCCTGTTCATCTGGCACTGCCTGTCCTTGTGAGGCTGGCACACCTGTCCGAGTCTATGTGCAGGAAGGGCATGCTCGTGCTGTGGCCCTGCTGTGCATGCTGTCATTCTCTCAACCGCTCTGCCTGAGCTGTGCGTGCTGTGCCTGCTGCAGGAGGCTGGCATGCTGCGGTACGTGAGCCGCGACGCCAACGTCACCCAGTTCTACGGGGCGTGCGTGACTAATGGTGACATGATGCTGGTGGAGGAGCTCATGGAGGTGGGTGATGGCCAGGCTTGCTCCTGCTGCTTGCTCCTTGTGCTACTGTACAGGCGACGTCATTGGTGCTTGGAAGGGCTTAAAGGTCTGCATGAGCCACTCTTCATTTACTAAACTTGCATTCTGCGCTGTGCGCGCCTGGTCCGCACATTATCACGAGGTAGCAGAGCTTATAACGGGAGGGACCCTTGGGCCCTCTCAAAACCTCTCCCCCATCGAGGCCCTGAAAGCCCTTCCAGCTCCTTTTTAAGCACCCTGGTGGGGCGTGTTACAGGGAGGCGACCTACGCGAGGCTCTGTCCCATGACGTCAGCGGCCACTGGCAGTGGCAGCAGCGCGGGCGTGAGGTGATGCTGGACATTGTGAGGGGCGTGGCGTTCCTCCACGCGCACCATGTGGTGCACAGGGACATCAAGAGCAAGGTAGGGGGGCGCGGCCGGGGCCTGGGCGCTGGGTTATAGCATAGCAGGCAAAGCATGTCCTGCCATGTTGCTTGGAGGTGCCCGGGAATATGCTGGCAAGGCAAGCTTGCCCTGCTTGCTCACGGACACGTAGGTTCTCCGTCTACTTAAACAAGCATTGGTATGTCCTTGCTTGCTTGTACTTGCTTGCCAAGTGTCAACATACGACTACTCATCTGGCTGGCTTACTGGCCGCTGGCAGTGCTGGCGCAGGAGGGCCATGCCCGCCAGTGTAGTCACGCCCATGACTGGCTACCCCTGTCTGTGCACCACATGCAGAACGTGCTGCTGGGGCGTGACGGGCGTGCCAAGGTGTCTGATGTGGGCCTGGCCAAGCTTCTGGGGGAGGAGGAGCAGCAGCAGCAGCAGCAGCGGGATTGTGACAAGCCTCCCAGCAAGCCCCAGGGGGGATTTGTGGGGACGTTTACCTGGGCAGGTCAGTGCTCGCTAGCCGTCTGTTGATGGGAAGTGTACGGGACTAGGCAGCCCGAGGCAAGCACTGCTTACATCAGTGATGTTGCTTGTGTGGAGGCTGTCTCCCGATCCTGTGGGTGAGCGAGCAGTGAGGAAAGATATGTAGTGCTGCAAGTGGAGCGTGGTGGTGGGGCGCGAGGAGCCAAGTTAGTGGCTGGCCCACGGGGAAGGGTGCAGATATGCCTGCTTCGATGTGCCATCGTCAGTGCGATTAGCTGCTGCTGGGAATGGAATTTGTAGTTGCAAACCCTTGTCTAAAGGGAGGCGCATGCTGGTATTGTGTAGGCAGGGTAAATCCGATGTGTCCCTCTGAAGCCCTTTTCCCTTCTGCTGCAGCTCCCGAGGTGCTCCTGGGGGAGGGCGGCTCCGAGAAAGCCGACATGTACTCTCTGGGTGTGGTGCTGTGGGAGATTGTGACGGAGGAGATGCCGCAGAGGGGACGGCTGCGAGACCCCGATGTACCGCGGGAATGCACACAGGCCGTGGCGGACGCGATCCAGGCGTGCATGCAGGTGGGGGTTACGGTGTGTGTGTTGGAGGGGTAGGGGTGGGTGGCGCGGGCTAGCTCTGCTGAAGGAAACATGTTGTCTTGTTGCATGTGCTGTCCCCGCTTTGCACAGGAGGAACTCACCAAGTGTCGCTAGCCTTCCCTCAATTCCATGCGCTCTGCCTGCTGTGCGCAGAGGGACCCCGCCCAGCGCCCCACCGCCCGCCTCCTGTGCCGCAACTCACTTTTCCGCAAATGAACGTGCGCTTTGCCTGCTTTGCGCAGAGGGACCCCGTCCAGCGCCCCACCGCCCGCCAGCTGTACCAGCTGCTGCAAGCCTCCCCTCATATCACATGCGCTTTGCCTGCTGTGCTTTGCGCGCAGAGGGACCCGGCGCAGCGCCCCTCCGCCCGCCAGCTGTATCAGCTGCTGCAGGCCTGCCCTGGGGGCCAGGCTCACCCGGGTGGGGCCCCACCTCCCTCACCCTTTGAGGGCCCTGGGGGTATGGGGTCCGCCCCCACAGCCGAGGGCCATTCTGGCGGCCTGCACAGTGGGGGGACCAATGGCAGCCTCATGTCCAGCAGGGTGAGTGCTGTGGGGAAGGGGACGCGTGTCATGACTTAGTCAAGGTTTAGTATTCCTATTGTCATTGGATGTGAGGCTTGATTCCTAGCCTATAGCTAACGACCGGTTAAGGCACCATGGGGCTCGTCAGGGCCAGCGGAGGGGGGTCATGTCTGGAGGCATATGGTGCTTACTAACCGTGGCACATATACATTGGTATATATGGTCGTGCCCAACGGAGCACTTGGCTGGAACCGCCCGATGGAACCAGCATGATCAGCATAGACATCCACCCTGGGGTGTCTGCTGGGTACCAGTGGCAGTACCGACCTGGCATGCAGCTCATACCCCACCAAAAGAACCTCCCCACGGCTTGCGCACGCCTGCTGCCTTCCCATGTGATTGCGACCTGTGATCTTGCAGGCCATGTCATGGACACTGTCTAACGCCTGAAGGCTTCCCATGAGTGTGTCTCCTGTGTGTTGCAGGCCATGTCATGGACACTGTCCAACTTGAGCTCTCTGTCGGTGGAAGGTATGATGACCCTCCTACCGTTTGAGAAGCTGGAGTTCTGCACCAACCCTGCCGGCACCCTGCAGAGCCTGGGAGCCGGCTCCTTTGGCACGGTGAGCGCAGCAAACAACTTGTCAAGTATATGACAACCTATTATGCCTTCTGAGATGCTTCGGATCTGCATTGTTCCAGTAAAGGTCGTGGTGGGTGAGGGAGTACCGCTAGAGTTGCATGTACATGGACAACCATATGTCTGTATGTCCCTGAAGTAGTAGCTCTGCGCTGATCAGGGGAGCCAGCAAAGCCTGCAATGCCCGCTCGGTTCTGTGGCACTCTAAAATGGACTTGCAAGCATGACTCGCGTCTATAATGTCAAGTAAGGTTCAATCGCCCCGAGCCCCGCTCCCAGACCCCTGTGTGGCGCACCCTCCCCTTGCTGGCAGGTGTACAAGGCGCTCCTGGACGGGGTCCAGCCGCTGGCTGTGAAGACGGTCACGCTGGGGGATGACCTCAAAGTCCATGAAGCCTTTCTACGGGTGAGGGGTGTTGGTAACCCCACCCTGCTGCAAAGATTTGGAATCCTGATGGGAGGATGCACCAGCTTAGGCACAGCGCTGCTGGTTGGAGGGAATCTGTGTCACTACTTATGGTTGATTCCCCCGGATCTCTCTTTGATTCTTGCAGGAAGCCAGCATCCTGTGGCAGCTGCGGCACCCCAACATCGTGGGCCTGTCAGGGGTGTCGATTCAAGGCGACAAGGGCTATCTGCTCATGGTGAGTCGCTTGGTGACTCATGGACAGCATGATCTTACAAGCATGAGATTCTCTTGGCCTGGCCTTGGCACGACGTTGTCAGGTTATGGTTGCACCCTGCTTGACAGGTGTGCTCTTGCAGCGCTCCTCCTGCGTGCCAGGGGAGCAGCTGTATGCTGAACCGTGCATACCAGCGGTGCTTACGCTCCTGTCTGTGACCCAGCTATAGATGCATGGTCCTTCGTAATATGTAACCCTGCCGCAAGTGGACGTGGCTGTCTGTTGCCTAGGTGACTGGGCTGCGCTTGTGGTTGGTATACCTAGCGCTGTCTTCCCTAACGTTCCAAAACGAGCTGGTGCACAGCAGGCCTAGTGGCATTGAGGGGTCTTGTGTGTGGTGAGCAAGGATCGCTTGGAGGTTTTATGTTCATCCGTTTTCACCGCAGGAGCTGATGCAAGGCAGGCCTAGTGGCATCGAGGCATCCTGTTTGTGGATCATATGGATCCCCTGTCATTTTCACGTCCCATCTTTGTTTTAACCGCAGGAGCTGATGGAAGGCGGCAGCTTGCAGGCCCGGCTGAACCAGGAGGCCAGGGACGGCAGCGGCGAGCGGATGTTTGGGTGGTACCGCAGGTGTGGGGCTGTGGTGGGTGGTACTCCTGCACATGTGTCATGGTACTGCAGGCAGCATGCACCGGGAGTGCAGGTAGCGCACAAAGCAGCGGTAATGGTGGGGCAGGGCGGGGCTGCGGTTGGGTGTTTCGTGTCGGGGTGGGCTGCTGCTTTGGTCGGGAAGCAGATGTTGGGTGCTGCCGTCCGGGAGGGGGACGAGGGCGGGCCACAGCAGGAGCAGCATAGTGGTGCTAGGAAGGAAGGTGGCATGTGTGCCCACTGGCATCTTGTAACAGCCAAGGGGCGCAGGTGGTGCGGCTTGCCTGTCACCTGAGCATGGCCGGCCGGGTTACTCCTCCCTCGGGAGGATGTGTGCATATCCGCGTAAGAGCCTGGCCATCGCGGTCGGCAGCTTCTAAATTCCTCCTCCTAAATTGATTAGGAGTGTGGCATGAACGCTGACATCCACCTGTCTGATTTCGTTGCGTGCAGTGGCAAGCAGGTCGCCTTGAACATTGCTCGGGGCCTGCACTACCTCCACAGGTAGGGCATAACTCAGGGATGGGGAACCTCTGCTTGAACCCTTGCCTCTGCGCATGGTTTGCACCCCTGTAATGACGTACCAGTGGTATACATCAAAGGCATATGAAGCTTGGCCTAGCCCATGCTATGTGTGGGTTGATCTAGTGCTGCAGCTGAGTGCCGGGCACTGCTTGTTGATGCAGCATGAACGCCACCCATTTCGACCTCAAGTCGGGCAACGTGCTGCTGACGCTGGAGCGCACCGCCAAGGTGGCTGACGTGGGCTTGTCCAGGTGAGCCATGAGTCATGGGTGACTTATATTTTTCAAGTTGGAACTTGGCTCGTGCCACTCACGCTGTAATGCTCGTCAAGGTGGCAAAATGTGAGCCTGGCTAGGTTTAGCCGGTTGGCCCTGCACTTTACCAGGTGGACACCCACATCTACTATGGCATCTGCAAAGCCCAAACTGCATGGAGAGTTGGGTGTCCGGTAATTGTGAAAGTGGCTTGACGGTGCGAGCTGGGGAGAGGGGTTGACAATGCAGGTTGTATGGCACATCTGCCCCGGTGTGCATGTGCAGCGAACGGTGGCGGACCGAGGCTTCAAAGCTTTAACCGGCATGCCCTCCATATGCATGGCTTAGTAGCTTACAAAATTGCATGCAGGGTGATGTCATGCACCCACCACAGCCTGAGCTGCGACACTGGAGGCCCCCCTGGGACCTTAGCCTACGTAAGTTACTCCTTGCAGCCCACCAACCTTTGTGCAAGCTTCAGTTGCCGCCAACTTAGGCTGACGAAAACAGTGTGTCAGATTTGTGCGTCAGTCACATCGAACTTCCAGGGCATCAGGGTTTCATGCCAGGGGGGACAGGTAAGCGCAGCTTTTCAGTCTGCTATGTTGACAGCACCGGCCCATGGTGCCTTTGCCTACTGTGCAGATGGCTCCTGAGCTCATGCTAGGCACCAAGTGCACCCAAAGCGTGGACATCTTCAGCCTGGGGGTGCTGCTGCATGAGATCTGCTCAGGTGGGTGATGCCCAGCCATACGGTGAGGGCTAGCCTGCTAGGCAGGGAGCATACTGTTGTTGCCTGCAGGCACACGGAGGTTGGTGGTATAGTGGCCTCTTGCCCGGTAAGCTTCGCTAGTTCGCAAGGTTTGTGAGCTGCGTATTCATTTTAGGGTTGCCCTCCTTGTGAGGGTCAACACCAGCATCGACATGGCCTGCTACTAACCTTGAGCGCTTGTGGTCCCTGGCAGCGACAGCTCCTGGTGCTATGACTGCGATTGTCCTGGCAGCGACAGCTCTGAGCAGCAGTAGACGCAGTTTACAGCTGAGGCGGCCGGGTTTGTTGTTGTTGGCCGGGGGTTGTTACGGAGTTACCAGTCATGGCTATTTGGTCAGGGCTGGGTGCAAGGCACCCCCGCTTTTGCCACCTGTCACCAAAAATCTGTCACCCAGGTATTGATACAGGGCAGCCGGTCTGACAGGGGGAGTTTGGACAGGGAGAGGCTGTACACCCAGCGTACTGCTAGGCGTACCAGCGGCAAGTTTGGACAGGGGGGTGATTGCAAAAGTTTGGTACACCTGGTGCAGGCATTCACCCTGTGAGGGGCCACTTGGTGGAGCTGCGAGTTCCTGAAGACTGCCCACAAGAACTGGTGGACCTGTGCCTAGCATGCACAGCGCTCGACCCAGCAGCCCGGCCCAGCATCAGGGATGTGGTGGAGCGGCTCACGGTCATACCTGACGCCCTGCCAGGCCACCATGCTGTGCATGATAGGGGGAGCCCTGACAGCCAGGCTGGCCGGGAAGGTCTTGCGGCACACAAAAGGGGGAGCCCTGACAGCCAGGCTGGCCGGGAAGGTCTTGCGGCACACGAAAGGGGGAGCCCTGACAGCCAGGCCCGGGCGATCGGTCGTGCAAGCGGTGGTGGGGAGCACGACCAGCCTCCTGTGCGTGCCGGGCAGGACAGCAAGCATGCTGGGCCTGACCTACATGCTGTGCATGTCGTCCGAAGCACGCCCACACCGCCGCGGCAGGTACTCCAGTCCCCTTGGGAGGCCCTGCGCTTCCTACCTTTCAACGCCCAGCCACCAGGGGGCAGCTGATACGGCTGCCTGTGACCGGTTAGGTTGCCACGTTGCCCAATGGCAGCAAGTTGTATACCTTTCATTCGTCCTCACGCTCGTATGGTTGTACACAGCTATATGTGGACTCCCACTGGCATATTCTAGTTGGGTTTAGACTGACTTGGTACCCGGCACATGCCTCCATGACCGCTATATTTGTGGGCATGACACACACTGCAATGGAGCCACCTTCCGCACTGCTTTTCATCATTCAGGCTGTCCAGTATGGATATCCTTTCACGCAGCTGTCATGACAACCTTGAATATGTATCCCCGTTGTTCTGTTTCCGCTTTTCGAGGTTTCTGATGAGAAGTAGCCTAATCCTCTGGATAACAGGTGCAGGGCTGGAGCCCTACTGCTTGGGCTGGACTACCTGACCTTTGGTTTCGTAGCTTGCCCGACTGTACTGAGACAAGGCCAGGGAGGCTGGTCAGAAGGCACACAAACGTCCGCCTGCTTGCCAGTTAATACTAGGTCCCCAACAGCACTTGCGAACCGTCAGTCAACGCAGAAGTGGGGGCATTCCCGGTGCACGGTCCAATGGCCGTGCAAGCTTCTAGAGTGCGTTCAACACGATTAAAGAGCTCTGGTGCCCTAGTTAAGTCAGAAGGGCAGCGCATGCGCCTTTATTAGCGCCCAGGCTTTCCCATGGGCTTTCCCGCGGAGCTCCCCGTGAAATGTGACACCTTCACAATCTATTCTGGCCTTCCCTGTCCATCAGAAAGCAGCCTAGTCTCTTATCAAACCTTGAGGAGATTCGGGGTTCTTGGTGCCCATGCTCGTGCACAGCACGGCAAGGCCATGTCATATAGGCAGGGCAGGCCTGCTGCAGGCTAGGTCGGCTGCACCGAGGCCGAGCAGGTCGCTGGTACGTTGCAGCAAGGTGAGGGGTCAGGGCCTCCGATCGGTTTGGAACTGATCAAGTGGTTCCACATTGCCACAATGGCACACCCGCCACAAGGCAGAGCTGCCACTCGAAAGCAGCTGTGCAGGCTGCTCTGAAGTCCTGGACACTGTCAGGGTCTGCAAACCTGGCAACAACTGGCTTGGCTGATTACTGGTGTGATGTTTTACAGGTGCCCAAGGAGGAGGAGCCCTCCCTGCACCCTAGTGCACGTTGGTTACTGGAAGAGGAGCCGAAGCTAACACGTTTGGTCAAGAAAAGCCCGCACTTGCTGGAGTCGCTGGTAAGCTGGCTGAGAGTAGATTTCCTGCAAGCCCCCTGCACTGCGATCGCTTGGGTTGTGGCTGCAGCTTGCTTGCTGCTTGTTGCCAGGTTGTGCGAGGCTCACTGCTCGGCTGCACTGACTGTCAGCATTGCCACTCCTTCTGTACTGCAGAGTAGTCTGAGTGATCAGGTGCAAGGTGGCATGAATCAGGATTCTTGGGAGCAGGTGGGATACGCATGCTGAGGGACAGGGGGCAAAGTTGGGTAATTCGACTTCAATACATAGCAGGCCGCTTTAGAAGGTGCTGTGTGCTGGGTCAGAATTGGACGTTAATGCACTGAAATTGCATGGGTTGACGTGGAAATAGCTGGCATTCATGCAGGATACGTATACTGAACTACTCTTCATCTCGATCATGTGCCAGGCCAGGTCTTACAGCGAGGTTGCAGCGCTGCTCCGCGCAGTGGGTGAAGCAAGGATAGTTCCGCTAGCGACCTTGGGTGCTGCATTCGACCGACTGCGGGCCCTCCACGCACACAGCGGGGAAGACAGTCGCAGGCACTTGTTAGCAGCCTTCAAGTTGGCTTTGGAGGAGTTGATGTTGCAGCTGCCAGATGCTGACCTTCGCTCGCTGGCATCGTTGGCTAGGACGGCATTTCAGCTGCGGGTTCGAGTTGACCAGTATGATCAGCAGCGCATCATGTCCAGGTTCATCAGCTTGGTGACAGCCTTGCAAGACCGCCATGCAGCCAAGCCGGAGCCGCCCCCGCCCAACCCAGGCTCGGTGCGGATCAAGCTCTCCAAGCAAGAAGCGGGTCCAGCGACTGGCACTGGGGTTGCAGCGGCGAGCGTTGCTAGCAGCAGCAGTGGCGCTGGGCAGACATTTCCTATGCAGCCAGGCGTGCTCCTCGGCATGGCGCTCCAAGAAGAGGATAGCCAGAGCGTGTCAGAATTCGTCTGGGCCGTTCTTAGCAACAAGCGCTGGCAGCTTTCCAGTGGAGAGCTGGAAGCGCTGATGGAGTGCGTCCGCCTCCAGCCCATGTGCCTACCGCAGCACAGTATCCGAATCTTGGAAGGGCTGGTGCATTATGCCGACATCTGGGGGAAAGAACTGGTCAGACCTTATGTATGGAAGGACGTCGCTGAAGTTCTGCTTAGTCGAGTGGTGTCGCAGCTAAGGTCGTTGGAAGCACACCACTGCGCCGCTGCCCTCCTGAGGTAAGCAGCTAGGAGTGCGGGCTGGGTGACAGCACTTCTCCTGGCAACAGGCTGATGACCCGCGACAAGTGCGCAGCAGCTTGTCTGATACCCGACAGAGTCTCTAGCCACATGTATGACTTGGCGGTAGTGCCTGCAACCAGCTTGCTATGTGTGTCATTTCCATCCGTGCCTCTGGCTCTAGTCTTGCACTCCCTCTAGCTGCTTATGCAGCACCACCCCTTTTACTCCCAGCATCGGCAGGCTACAGCTGCTGAGAGTCCCGCCAGCCACCGTCTTTGCTTTGTTTGGGCAGGCGCTGGCAGATCTGAAGAGGAAGGCACCTGGGTCTACGAATGATGTTGACAAGGGGGCCCGCTTGCATAGCATTTCTCTGGTGTTCCTGAGCCTGGCTTCTGTGTTTGCCCCGTCCCCCTGCGAGTGCCGTGCTGCCCTAGAGCTGCCGGCGGCGCGGGACTTGGCCCAGGAGTTCGCGAGCGGGGTCGAGGGCCCCGAGGATCACAGGGCCTGGGTCCGAATGCTCACTGCCTGCTGCCAACTGGAGTTCAACCCGCCAGTGGACAGCCAGCAAACGTCACTGCGGGTGAGCCTGCTCAAGCACCTCCCTGCAATGACTGCAAGGTTTAGTATGTATGATGATTTTGAAGTGCTGGCTGCGCTCAAGCGCGCGTATTGGCTGGACGACAACGCCGCGTGGGTTGTGGAAACGAAGCCAAACCAGGAGCTCTTTGGCACCTCGCGGTTGCCCGCGGAGCTCGAGCCGTACCAGAAAGTTTTGCCGGGGCTAGCACAGGGGTTCGGGGAGCTCCTGCAGCTTGACAAGTATGCTCTCAAGGCCTGGCGGTGGCGGGGCTTAAGGTCAACGAAGAGTTTCAACTGGAAGTGGCTTCTTGAGCCTTATGCCTAATTGCTGTTAGGGTTTGTGTTGTGGACTTTGGGTCTTACAGACAGTGTTGCTGACCACTGCTGCTCAGCATCATCGCACGGCATAGCGCCATACTTGAACTCTTGCTCGGCAGTGGAAAGCATGGTGGAAAGCAGCGGGAATAGCTGTGCACTTGCCGCGTAGCTGGTTAATCTTTGTGGTATTCAGGAGGCTACAACAGTGATGATCATTGCTGCAATGGCCTGTCCTCCTGCAGTTCTCAAACCGGGACTGTTGGCATGCACAGTTGGCAAGCCAATTCAGGAGGGCTGGTCCTAAGCACCTGTGTGACATTGCTTGCCACCCATAATAATAACTCTGGCGCCACAACACATTTAACACTGCCAGCCGGTACACATTGGATGTGCAAAGTACACCAAAGAAAGGAAGTCAGGCAAGCCCCAGAGCATAACTGCATTGTCAGTCCAGTCCAGTCCAGCCCAGCTCTACTCCCTGTTTGCACTACCTGCCACCCATGCTAATAACTGCATTGCCCCTGTCACCACAGTTCACCGTCACCTCTGTTCGCACGACCAGCCACCCTGAATAAAGACTCAGGCTCCTTCTGCATTCAGCCCAGTATCCCAGTACCCCATCCCTGCTCGCATTATCTGCCACCCTGAATAAGGAAGTACAAGGCAGGGGTACGACACATCCCTTACTGCGGGGGGGG
>BBXU01000507.1:0-30667 GCA_001598975.1 Parachlorella kessleri | reverse complement strand
CTAGTAGTGTTGTGGCTAGGTGGGGATCAGTGGAGCTGCCGCCAAGCTGCTGTCTGACCCCTTGTTGTCACGTGTAACCCATCCTCGGAGCACGGAGCAGTACAGCAGTAGCAACTTCCTTGGAGCTTGAAGCTGCCGTTACCTAAGAAATGGTTGGGCAAACGGTGCTCAGGTCCATGCATGCGCTCATATGAGGCCTTGGCAAGCCGTCCTGCAAGGAGGCTTTCAATACGATCAAAGAGATTCAGGGCTAACCCTGTTCCCCACTGCCCCTGCTTTAGTTTCAACTTCACCTGCTCTTCAATTGACGTTAGCTTGGACGTACTGGATCAGAACTCAGGCAAGACACAGGCGCATTCTGCATCCAGTCCTGCTAGTATAGCCCAGCTCACACTCCCTGTTCGCACTACCTGTCGCTCATATTAATAACTGCAGAGAACCCTGTCAGCCCAGTATATCTGTACCTCCTCTCTGTTCGGATTACCTGCAACCCAATAAAGTGAGAGACTGAGACACAAGCAATTGCATGCAACCCTGTCAGTACAGTCTGCCCATAACTCCTCCCTCGGCCACATCGCCCTGTCACCTTGACCAAACAGCTCTTCTACGTTTAACCATGCCAGAAGTGCAGCGCATGCGCCTTGCTGGCGCCCCGGCTTCCCGCGGCAGCTGGTTGAAATCTACCCTCTTTTCGGTTTAATATGGCCTTACCTGTCCATCAGAAAAGCGCCTGATCTCTCAACAGCCTTGAGGAGACTTGGGGTTCTTTGGTACCCATGCTCGTGCGCAGCACGGCAAGGCCATGGCAGGGAGGCAGGGCAGGCCTACAGGCTAAATCGGCTGCATCGAGGCCGAGGAAATCGCTGGTGGTTTGCAGCAAGGTGAGGGTCAGGGCCTCTGACCGAGGAGGAACTGGTTGAGTGGTCCTATGATGCTGCACCAACTAGCAGACCGCAAGTGACTGGTCCTTGGCAGACTTGCCACTCGCAAGCAGCTGTGCAGGCTGCTGCAACCCGCCGGACGCTGTTTTGGGTGTGCCATCCTGCAATAGCAAGCTTGGCTGACTGCTAGTGTGACGTACTACAGGCGCCCAGGGAGGAGCCCTCCCTGCACCCTAGTGTACGTCGGGTGCTGGAAGCGGACCCGCAGCTGGCAATTTTGACCAAACAAAACCCGCGCTTGCTGCAGTCGCTGGTAAGTTGGCTAGCTGTGTAGCTTGATCTTCCTGCATGTGCAACGCCCTGGAAGGCAAGCTGGTATACGAAGATACATCGTTAGCAAGCCCTCCCTTGTACTGCGGCCGCTGTGGGCTGCTGGCTTCAGCTTGCTTGCGACTTGATGGCAAGATGTGCAAGGCTCTTTGCTTTGCTGCACTGGCTGTCAGCGTTGCCACTTCTCTGTATTGCAGAGCCGTTTGAGTGGCCGAGTGCAAGGTGGCAGGAAGCAAAACTCTCGGAAGCAGGTGGGCTAAGCACGTCGGCTACTAGGTGATAGGCGACGGTGCATGCAACCCGGCCTACATGAGTTGCAGCCACACATACAAGATGTGACGATCTGCTGTATCACAACTGAGCATTGGTGCACCGAAAGTACATGGTCTAATGCTGGTACAGCTCGTATACATGCAGGAAACGCCTCATGAAGGGCTCTACATCACGATGATCTCCCAGGCCAGGTCCTACAGCGAGGTTGCAGCGCTGCTCCGTGCAGCAATCAGCCAGGGTGCAGCAACCGTGGTGACGTCGGGCGCTGCACTTGATCGACTGCGGGCCGTCAATGCACGCAACCAGCAGGGCAGTCGTGAGCAGTTGCAGGCAGCCTGCGAGTTGGCATTTGGGGACCTGCTGCGGCGGCTGCCACATGCTGACCTTCGTTCACTGGCAACGCTGGCTAGGGCGGCCTTTCAGCTTCGGGTGCCGGTCCCCCAGGAGGAGCAGCAGCCTATCTTGTCCAAGTTCATCAGCTTGGTGAGAGCCTGGCAAAACGTCCATGCAGCCAAAGCCATGACGGGGCCGCCCCCGCCCAAGCCAGGCTGGGTGCAGATTAAGCTCTCCGAGCAAGAACCAAGCGCGGCCGCTGGCGCTAGTGGGGCTACAGGGGAGCACGGCGATGGCAGCAGCAGCAGTAGCAGCAGTAGCAGTGGCCCTATGCAGCCGGGTTTAGTGCAGGCACGTGTGGGCGAGGTCGGTGTCAGTGTGGAGCGTCGCCAGGCCAACCAAAGTGTCTCTTACTTTGTGTGGGCCACCCTCAGCAACGCTCAGTGGCAGTGGCAGGAGGGAGAGCTGGCAGCCCTGATGCAGTGCGTGCAGCAGCAGGCCATTGAGGACCCGGTCGACTGCACACGGGTGTTGGTGGGTTTGGTGCGCTACGCTGCCAGGCAGGGGCATGCTGCGGTCGGGCCTTACGTGCAGGAAGGAGGCCCAGCTGAAGCGCTGCTACACAGGGTGCTATCGCACCTGAGCATGCTGACCAGCGATTCTTGCTCTGATACCCTCAAGAGGTGAGCAGCTGGTGCAATGCGCGCCGTTTGTGAGCAGCACTATAGAAGCCAGGTTGCAATGTCAATTGCAGCATAGGAATGCGCTGTTTCTTGCCAGGTGCATGACCTCCAGCAATTGTCCCATGTCTAGGTGCTGTGGATTTTTCCATCCTTGCCAGTGCCACTAGTTTTCCAGTTTATCGGGCAGCTGCCCATGCAGCGTCCCTCCTGTTCCATGCTGCAGCATCGGCAGGCTGCAGCTAAGGTCCCCACCAGGCACCCTTGCGGCCCTGTTCAAAGGAGCGCTGGTCGCGTTGGAGGGCGATGCACCCCAGCCAACAACCGGGACTTGTAATAGCCGCTTTGAAAACATTGCGCAGGCGTTTTTGGGCCTCTCCATGGTCTGCAACCTGGCCCCCGAGGAGTGCCGGGAGGCTCTTGAGGTGCCGGAGGCCCAGGAGGTGGCTCAGGAGTTTGCAGAGTGGGTCACCCCGGCCGCCCATGAACTGTGGACGCAGATGGTCACTGCCTGCTGCCAACTGGGGTTCAACCCAGTTGGCAGCCAGCAGGTGCCGCTGCTGGAGGTGCTCCTCAAGCACCTCCCTGGTGTGAGCTCCAGGTTGAGCTTCTTTGATCGGCTGGATGTCCTGGTTTCGGTTGCGCAGGCGTACGGTCCTCCTCCTGTCGGGGGCGCTCTGGTTGAGCAGCTGAAGCCGCACCGTCAGGGCTTTGCAAAGCTGGCCGGCCGCTGCCTGACAAGCATCCACAAAGACGCTTCCGCCCTAGAGTCTTGGCAGGCTTACCGGAGGTATGGGGGCGCCAATGTTATGCAGCTCCTTGACTCATATTCAAGGTCGTCCTAGTTGCCTTCAGGTGGGCAGCTGCCCCTGGATGCGCCTGCTTAGTGTCGCTGACCTCTGAGTATATGGGAAGTGGCATGTAGAATACTGCCTTCCAAGGCGGGTATAGTTGTGTGTGTGCATGTGACAAATAGGGCGAGTGAGGCTGAAGCGTGTCGGGAGGCCAGCTGCCTCACTCAGCAGAGCGGCTGCTTTCTGCGCGACTGTGAGCCGGGGGAGGAGATGGTAGACGAGCTGAAGCCGCATTGTAAAGGCTTGGCAAGTCTGGCCTCTTGCTTCTTGACAAGCATCACAAGGACGCTTCTGCCCTAGGGTTTTGGCAGGCTTTATTGGAGGTATTGGGGTGCCGATGTGAGAGCGTTTTGACGCACACTCAAGGTTGCACTAGTTGCCCTTCATGTGAGCGGCCGCCCCCAACTACACCTCTTCAGTTTGGCATGCACATGACAATATGGGGTGACCTGAGATATCAGCCTGGTGGGAGGCCAGCCCAGCTGCATTGGCACGCTGTCTGTCTCTTTTTACTGAGCTATTCGTGCATGTGGGAGAACTTCTTCAAGGGACCCCATCCCTTGAAATTCTACCGTTTCTGACTGAGGGGTGCACATGCCTAAGGGGTACCCAAGATGACAAACGTGTACGTACAGCTCAACTCTCACACCCTGTTCGCACCACCTGCCACCCCTGCTAATAACAAAGGATGTGTGCTAAGTTATCAAAGGCCAGGCATGATGAAGAGCATGATTTGGATTAATCCTCCGTCCTGCCATCCCACATTGGGGTTGGCAAAAACCAAACCTATACCAAGCCTTACGCTGGCCAGTGCGCCTTTGCAGCACGCTGGGTGTACAGCCATTGCCATCCCACATCGGTGGAAGAATTGATGCTGCTGCCAGCACACATGCAGTACAGTATCACTGAGGCTCATTTTGCATCCAGTCCTATTAGTACAGCCCAGCTTTCTCTCCCTCTTCGCACTACCTGCCACGTGGCATGGGTGCACCCATACTAGGTAGGTACAGTACTGGGGCCTTACTAGCATGGCATACTCCACGGCCCAAGGCCCAAGTTTCAAATTAGGAGGCACTGGAAAAGGCTAATGAAACACTTGCTACTTCCCCAAAAGCTTGACCGAGAGAATTACCACTGAGATTGCTACCTCCGCAATGAATGTTAACACGTCGCCGGTATAGTACTCCACCCCAGGCTAGGAGAGCCAGAACTTGGAAAACGTAATAGAGACCGCAGTGATTATCACATGCAAATTCGCAGAGCAGATATGGATAATACCTTTCCGAACAGGCCGTTCTTTCTCGGCTTGTACGGAAACACCCTCCTAACCGCGGCTGAGGCACGGCTGCGAGGGTTAAAGCAGGTCCCCTAGCCAAAATAACATTTGCCCATTGACGACCTTGGTGGGCCGAGTTGTCAAGAGACTGCTTTTGGTGCACAGTGTTTTTGACGAGAGACACTGCGGTGGGCACCATAGACTGCCAGGAGCTCACATTCAGGCCAAGTTGATAAAGGCCACTGATCAGTTGCCAATTTCACGGCCCGGTGCTCTGCTCTCGTTCAGGTGGGACTACGCAGTTGGCTTAGAACTACAGCCCTGTGTTCCTTACCGCGGCGCACACCTAGGCGCTTTCATGTTGGGCGGGGTGGCACACTTTCTGAGAAGGCGCTACCTTGGGAAGGAAGGCAGAGGCCTGCTACACATGTGTACACGCCGCCTATGAGGCAGACGCGGTTGGCGGTATCAACGGGTTGTGCAGCTCCAACAGCGTACATCTCACACATGTTACCCCTGGTGCACTATAAACAGCCTGCAGCTTGCCCGATTTGGGGTGTAAGGGCCAACCAGTTGCACCTTGCAGCCAGACCAGGGGGAGCTTTATGCAGCACTGCCCCATTTTCACGTACTATATGGCATTTTGGAAAACTTCACTGTGCAGGGTGCGCTGTATGGAAGCGCTGGAACGGGCAGCAGAGGCAGCTCAGTAACAGCAATGGAACTGCTGGCCGTGCGGCTGCTGCTGCTGGCGCTTCTAGCTGCCCTTGTGCTGCTGGCAGACTCCACCCAAGCCGAGGGCGTCAGCTTTAACGGCACCATAAACATCAACGGCTCGCCCACCCCAATAATCAACATTTTGGACATCCCGTCGCCATCGCCCTCTGGCAACTCGCCGCCTTCATCGGGTGGCGGCTCGCCTTCGCCTCAATCCCCATCCCCCAGCCCCAGCACTAGCCCCTCTCCCAGCAGTCCCCAGCAGCCCTCCCCCAGCCCAAGCCCTTCAACCAGGTAAGAGCGATCAGGACTGGTAGGGCACTTACTATCGCCCAGCATCATGCCTCCTGCCCTGCCAGGGCTCGCCGGGACCTGCATATCCTGTATCCAATGGATTGGCTGGCACACTTGAGGGCTCTGCATGAGTCTGTCTTGCTGCCAACACAGCTTAGTCCAGTGGTCCGAGTGTCTTTTTGCACAGCTAGAACCGTGAAAATGGCCAACTTCATTCTGCCCCCGCCCCTCCCCCAGCCCACCCAGCGACGATGCGGTGGCGCTGCTGCTCTTCAAGCAGGGGCTGACTCATGAGGCTGACGTGGTGGCCCTCGACAGCTGGTCGCTCTCCACCAGCGCGTGCAGCAGCTGGGAGGGCGTGCTGTGCGCGAATGGGGTGTCGGTGACGTCGCTGTAAGTTTCTTGGTCAGGGGCGGTGGCATTGCAGCGCGAGAGGGGTGTGCTCGGATGGTTGTCTGCAGTGGGTGCAGTGGGGTGAGAGGGAGTGGACCCTGGCATGCAAGGCCACCAACTCCTGGGGCCCAGATGTTTTCTGCATGTTGTTTGACGGTGAATTGTGCTCTTGAGCCTCTGGTCAGACTCTGCTTGGTTCTGGGGCACCTGGTGGCCAGCTTGGCAACTGTACGGGCCAGCGCACAGCGTGGGGCAGGCTGGCAGACCGCAAGGGTGCGCTTTATGTCTACAAGGGTGTCTTGGCCGCTGTGGGAGCCATTGGCATATGCCATGAGCATCTTTGATGTAGGGGGGGGGGGGGGTGGGTGTTGTTTGACCCTGGATCCTGGCGCCTTTGCAGTAACTTAAGCAGTGCCGGGCTGGAAGGCACAATCGCCCCCTATTCACTGTCTCAACTCAACTCGCTGACCCAGCTGGACCTATCTAACAACAGCTTGTCTGGTGAGGGGGTGGGCTGCTCCACATAGGACTGCCGAGGGATCCGATGCAGGTTGTTGCGGGATCCCAGGGCGCCTTGCCCCGCAAAGCACAATGACATATGCAAACCCCTTGCATAGAAGCCCCGTGCAGCTGGGGTCGGACTCCTTGCCCTCTCCTGTGTTATTGTTGTGGCCAGCATTTGGACCTTTAAAGATCACAAAGTTGCTGGTCACGTGTTGTGTGAACAGGGGTTACGCCTTGTCTGGTAGGGGCGGCTTACCAGACTACCGCGCCATGCTCGCTGTAGGCTCCATCCCATCCGATTGGAACCAGGCGGGAAACCTGCCCTTGCTGTCCACGCTGCGCCTGGCCAGCAACAAGCTCAGTGGGCTTCCCGCCAACTGGGGCAGCGGCGGCTGTGAGGGAGTGCGGCGTCTGGCATTGGACAACAACGCCTTCCAGGGGTCCCTGCCGGGGGGCTGGGCATTCTCTAGCATATACGAGCTCACGCTGCATGACAACCAATTCGGTGGTGGGTTGAATGCTGCCGGGAGCCTACTCAGACCTGCTTTGTTGTAGATGCCTGGCTGGATGATGGTGAGTGGTAACCAGCTGAGTTGGCAAATGGTGAGATGCAGAGTGTTATCTTGTGGACCTCTGCGGTCGCAACATGAGTCTCTACAAATCCTTGCAACAGCATCAGCAAGCAGATGGCCAATGGCGGGCTGGCTTGTAAGGCCTGTGCACTTGCAAGGTGTGCCACGGGAGTTGGGCTTGCTTGCAGCTGCAGGAGCAAGAGGGAGATCATAGCAAGTCGCGCCACTCTCGCGCCTCACAGGTCACGGCCCGTGGTGTACTCCAAGCGTTGAGCACGGTTGCTTGTCTTGGTGTGTTTGCAGGGTCCATCCCCACCACTTGGGATGTGCCTGACACCGCCCACATTACCATCTTGCCACAGGGCAACGGTGCCAAGCTGTGTGGGCAGGTAGGGGCAAGTGACACTGCCATCAAGGGCCCACTGGGCAGGGCATGGCCTCCATGCGCCTCTGTTCATTCTGTTGTGCATTTTGTGCATTTTGGATAGTACCGTGTGTCATTTGGAGGTGCTGCGGCCCTGGGTGGTCCTTGCATCGGCTGCCAGCTGTACATGTGTCCAATGTCTGGTAGGAAACCATGCTGATTACCCTTGAGGAGAGTCACGACCTGTCATCCAATGTGGCATGCCAGCAATGGCTCCGTTCATTGGCCGGGGTGGCAATTGCTACGTTGTAACCTGTGCAAATAAACCACCGTGAGAAGCATAGAGGAATTAACACGACCGAGCATTGTTTCTTGGCCAAGGTGTGCCTCACTGCCTTGTTTACCTACTGCAGGTCCCCAGCTCTTCTCGGTACTACATCCAAAGCGGGGACAGCATGTACCAGGTGTATAACAGGCTGGGGCCGTGCCTTGCAGCTGCCGGCAAGTGTGCCAACGGGGCGCAGCAGGTGCGCTTCTATCCAAAGGGCCAACTGGGCTTACTATGCTGGGTGAACACTACAGAGGTTAGTCACGCGGGGTGAACATTATTGTACTTCACTACTGGACTGAGCGTGTCAGGGAGGATCTGGTGGACCCGGCCTACATGTGTGAAGTTCTTGGCATAAAAAGGCAGACACGCAGTGAGGTGGAAGGCAGGCAGTGGGCTGACCTCCAATGTGTGTTAGGATCAATGGCTGTCGTTCTTGCTGTATTGAAGATGCATGCCAAATGCCCATACCACACTGCATTGCCACGGTAGTACCTTGCATAGCCACCTATATACATCACCGCCCCTACGTGCAGGTCACACTGAATGGCATAACCTGTATGACGCGTCTGCTGAGGCCGGCGCTATGGCGTGGGATACCGCAGCCCTCAACCCCCGCATAGACCCGCTGGCTGCCAGCAGTGCCACCGCCACCCTGCCCTGCTACGCCTCCAACCAGAGCTACCTGGGAGGCGACATGGCTCCTGGGGGCACGGCCTGGGGCTCCGCCGCGAATGCTGGGGCGCCGGTTGGGGCAGAGCCCCTCTTGGAGCCCGGCAGCTGCTACTCTGCCAGCGGGGACGGCGCGTTCTGGCAGGTGCGCTGCGCTGCGCTTCGACATGGCATGGGTCTGTGCACCAGAGCCTTGGTGGGATGTGATGGCCTTTTTGTGAGGGGCTGGGCAGAAGCCAGGCGCTCCCTTGCATTGCACAGCTGTTGGGCTATTGGTTCGGCCGAGCCCACCACTTACTAAGTGGACCGGACATTGTAGTACAATGTCCGGTGAGGGGTGCGGTTGCACCCATGAATTATGGGTCTGAGCACACACATGGAGGAGCTTCTATTGCTGGTAGCCGCCGAGGGCTGGATGTTGGGATGAGTCCTCTCTCTTCTCTCGGGTTGATCCAGCTCTACCCCCTGAATTCCAAACCCAATATCTGGCCCCGGGAGGGCCCTGCCTTTCCAGGCCCCTGCAGGGGCCAGCTTCCCCCACCGCTGCTCCCCACCTTGCCACCCTTTCCAGGCATCGGGTCTTATGACACCTGTTCTTACCAGGGCCGGCACGTCTCGCAGACTCGCGAACACCTCACACGTGCTCCTAGTGCTCTGCAGTGGGACCTCAGTTGGTTGACTACCCCACCTGATGCGCAATGCGTAATGTTGGTAGAATTCGCTCTTATATTCTCCTTCATCCCTGGTGTCTTTGCAGGTGGACCTCCAGCAATCCCTCAACATCTCTATGGTCGTCGTGACAGCCGGCCAGGGCGGCATCTCCGGCGCCATGATTACCCTGGGGGATTCCCCAAATCCTTCCGGGATGCCCTGCGCCTCAAATGTGGCCCTGAGCGGCGGCGACAGCGGCAGCTGGGCGTGCTCGGGGCCCGGGCGGTACCTGTACATCCAAGGGGGCAGCCTGGACCTGTGCAGCGTGCAGGCCTACCCAGCAGGTAGGGCTGCCTTATTGCAAGTGCACAACTGCATGTAGCCCTGTCAGCCCCCACCTATTCTCTGTCCGGATTGTCTGCCACCTGTATCAAGATCTCTCCGACTTGCTTGGGGCTCATATCGGTCGATTCAGGAGGGAATCTGACCTGTGGCGGCGTGCAAGCCTACCCGGCAGATAGGGCTGCCTTTTTCCTTGTGTTCCCTCTTGACTATGGATGCTCTCTGTGGGTAACAGGAGGGGATGTGAAGCTGTGCTGCATGCAGGTCTGCCCGGTGAGAAAAACATGTGCTGCACTGTTGACAAATAACCCAACTCTCATCTGCAGTTGTGTTGGTCACATGCTACTGAGCCAGTTTGAACTTCAATCTCTGAGCTTCTGACATGCCGCCGTCCCTCTGCAAATCCACCTTAGACCTGCATGGTACGGATTTGGAGATGGTGCCCACATTGAACATGTAAAACCCCCATTAAGAGTTGTCCTTTAGGTTTCTAAGTCACACAGTGACGTTCCGCTGTCTCCCGTGCTCTCACTGCAGCTTCCTCTGTAAGTGTCAACAAGGACTACAAAGCGACAGCCAGCGGCGGCGGCACGACAGACGGGACTTACACATCCCCCGACCAGCTGTCCGTGCGGGGCAGTGACACGGCAGCGCTGGCGCTGCACTTGGGCTACATGGGAGCCGTGGCAGGTGGGTGTTATCCTGGACTTTGACGAAATGCACACACTGTGGGGGAGACCGTGGCGCTGGCTTTGGCGGATCGGGGTTGTGGGTGTTGCAGCGGGTGGGGGTATGTTAGGTTTTGGGTCGAGAAAACAGGTGTAGCGTGTCCCCTGAACTGCATCGGGTGCTGGAATCACGGACTGCTCAGCAACAGGCATTGACCAACTGCTGGCCTGTAGTTTACACCTGATGATGGCGGGGAGATGTGTGCTTTGCCTGCTGCAGCCGTCGCCCTGCCCGGCGCCAACGGCATCGACCAGGTGCTGGTGGCAAACGACACCCTTGGCTCAGATGGTGAACTCCCCTCGGGGACCGTCTGTAACACCGGCAGCAACGGCACCTTCAGCTGCGGCGGGGCCGAGGGGACGCATGTGGTTGTGGTGGGCTCAGGGCCCAGCATGACGGTGAGTCATGGGTGATTAACCTAGCTTAGACTACAGCATCTGACAGGTCACCTGTTTACAATGCTGCTGCTTCCGCGAGTCCCATACGACCAGGGCCAACAGAGAGCCAGGGCTTGGTATGCCACTAGTCAGAACGGGTGACCACGTGCTGACATGAAAGCTTGGGTCGCTTCATCTGGCCGTGGTGCCCCTCACTCCTCAATAGTAGCACATGAGGAAATCCAGAGACTTCCGGGTAGTGCATGAGGAGGTCTGCCTGCCACAGAAGCAGCAGCAGCAAAACGCATGCATAAGCCAACCTTGGCAGGGGCAAACCTTGCATAGGCAGCGCTAACGCTGGAATGCTTGCATGGACTTGGATTCCTCGCTGCCCCCTCTTTCATGCCTCCACATCCACGTCTGTGCCTCCATGCCTCCCCTTCGCAGCTCAACGGCCTGCAAGTCTTCCTGGCTCAGCAGCCGGGGGCGGCACCTACCCCACCCCCCTCACCCTCCCCGCCACCCCCCTCCGCCCCCACCACCCTCCAGTGGACCCAAGTCTTCTTTGTGGGCGATTTTGTGGGCATCTTCAACCCCTCAAACGAGGGGCAGCAGATGGCCCTGCTGTCGGCCATGTATGAGACGTGGCCTCCCGCCCTGTACGCGGCAGGGTACACCGGCCCTAAGAACATAAGCATCGTGTCGGTGAGCGGGCGTACTTGTTTGTTTGTTTGTTTGTTTGTTTGTTTGTTTGTTTGTTTGTTTGTTTGTTTGTTTGTTTGTTTGTTTGTTTGTTTGTTTGTTTGTTTGTTTGTTTGTTTGTTTGTTTGTTTGTTTGTTTGTTTGTTTGTTTGTTTGTTTGTTGGTCAGCGGCTTGTGGGTTACGCAGCAGGGTCTGCCTCAAAGACTGGATGCTCTGTGGGTGCGGGGCTGCAAGGGGTGTTGAAGGGATGGGGGCCCAGGTGGGTGGAAAGGTGGGGTCAGGGGATGCTTGTGTAGAGAGGCAAGGCTTGAAGGATGCCTGCCGGCTCGCATGAGAGCCGCCCGACCACTTGATGTGATAGGGAGATGTGGCGGCCTCTGCAGGCTGAGGGCAACGTCAACCCCTACAACCTGCCCGTCAACCCCTCCAGCGCCCAGACGCTGCTGACCAACGTCACCTTCCTGACCAGCCTCAGCGACCCGGAGGAACTGTACACTATCCTTAGTCACCCCGATGTGACCGGAGCCCTGGCGGCAAACCTTGTAGGTAAGCTTAGTAGACGACTATTTGTAGGCCCAACGCCAGCACCGCCCTCGGGCTGCGAGCCTGATGGGTGCGTCTTCTTGAGCCGTAACCCCAAACTACTTGGGACTGTGCAGTTCTGATAGTGGATCTTCCACGTCACCTGCCAGCTTCCAAAGACGTGTCCCCTGCCGCTCTCCCCCTATCACCCTCCCCTGCGGCTCATTGTCCATATTGCCCTCTTTGCAGGCTTTGGAACCATCTACAGCGCTACCCAGCTCCCCCAGGACGTGGTTCCCCTGTCGCCTTCGGCCTCCTCGCCTCCCCCCTCCCTCCCCACCACCCCTCAGTGGACCCAGGACTTCTTTGTGGGCGACCATGTGGGCATTTTCAACCCCTCCAATGAGGGGCAGCAGGTGGCCCTGCTGTCAGCCATGTATGAGGCGTGGACCCCCGCGCTGAGCGCGGCGGGCTACACCGGCCCCAAGAACATCACCATCGTGGCGGTGAGCGCCATGGGGTGCGTGGAACGGCCTGTCTGAAGGGGATGCCATGTGGATTGAGGGATGCAAGGGGTATCCTGGGGCAGGGCGCACCGCTAGAATCTTGGGAAAAACTGGAGGGGGGGGGGGGGACATGGTGGCTCGTCTCAGAGCGCAGAACAGAAAGATGGCCAGCAGGTGGCTGTGCTGCCGGCAGTGCCTGGAAGTGGCCTGCAGACCCGCATGAGTGCTCCCATCACCTTGGGGTGTGATGCCTCTGCAGGCCGAGGGCAACATCAACCCCTACCACCTGCCCGTCAACCCCTCCAGCGCCCAAACACTGCTCACCAACGTCACCTTCCTGACCAGCCTGAGCGATGCGACGGAGCTTTACATCATCCTTAGTCACCCAAATGTGACCAGTGCCCTGGCGGCAAGCCTGCTAGGTAAACTTGGTGGTTAACATTCAAGTCCCATGCCAGGCTTCAAGCCTGAAGGGTGTCTGCTCCTTGAGTCATAACCGCAAACTACCTTGGACTGTGCTGTCTTTGGGAAAGGTCAACCACATTGCCTTCCACCTCTTCCGAGGACAGAGCTGTGGGACCCCCCAGACGTTCTGTGATATTGGCTCCCCCATGGCTCAGTTTGAACACCGTTTTGCCTGCAGGCTTTGGCACCATCTACAGCGCCACCAAGCCCTACCAAGGTGTGGCCCCCCTCTCCCCCTTGCCCTCTCCGCCACCCCCCTCCTCCACCACCACCCTTCAGTGGGCCCAGGACTTCTTTGTGGGAGACAATGTGGGCATCTTCAACCCCTCCAACAGGGGCAGCAGGTGGCGCTGCTGTCAGCCATGTATGAGGCGTGGACCCCCGCGCTGAGCGCGGCGGGCTACACTGGCCCCAAGAACATCACCATCGTGGCGGTGAGTGTCCTACTGTGTGCGGCTGGGCGTGCCTCGACGGTGGGTGCCTTATGGGTGAAGGGATGCAAGGGGTATCCTGGGGAAGGGGACACCGCTGAATGTTGGTGGAATGGGAGCAGGGAACATAGAGCTTGTCTCAAAGCACAGGAAGATGACCAGCGAGTGGCTGTGCTACCGTCAATCCCTGAAGGAGGCCTGCGGGCTTATTGAGTGCTGCCTATCAACTGGGGTTTTCGATGCCTGTGCAGGCTGAGGGCAACATCAACCCCTACCACCTGCCAGTCAACCCCTCCAGCGCCCAGACGCTGCTGACTTATGTCACCTTCCTGACCAGCCTGAGCGATGCGACGGAGCTCTACATCATCCTTAGTCACCCCAAAGTGACCGAAGCCCTGGGGGCAAGCCTGCTTGGTAAGCTTCGGAGTCGCAAGTTGTGTGCCCAGCGCTAGCACCGGCATAAAGCATGGTTGCTGCTGGGCAACTGCTTCTGAAGACATAGCCGGAAGCTACCCAAGTTGTGCATTCGCAAGACTGAAATCACTTACACCAGGTGGTGGAACATGTGGTTTTCTTCGGAACAAAGCGCAAAACCTCACCAGTTCTTGATTGCCGCCCACCTTTTTGAAGTGGAGAGTGGTCCCTGCCGCTCTCCCCGTCACCTCTTGAAGTTCAGTTTGAACACCTCTCCGCCTGCAGGCTTTGGCACCATCTACAGCGCCACCCAGCTCTCCCAAGATACGGCCCCCCTTCCGCCCTGCCCTTCGCCTAGCCCCTCACCCAGGAGTGTGCAAAGTTGGGTACCTCTCCCGACCATCGACTGTGGGCCCTGATAGTAAGTGCCCGCTGCTAGCCATGGAACTTGGACGCGTCATGGTACGTGTCATGCACATCTGGCATAATCTCATGAGGTATTTGTGGACGGAGGCAGCAACAGTGACCAGGTGTTGTTGAGCCACAACATCAACTCCATGCTGATTGATTGCTATTATGTTTACATTAAGATCATTTACTGGTTTGGTCCTCCTATTTGAGCAGTTTTGGGGTAGCTTGTAGCAGCAACACATCGGAAGGATAGCTCCTAAACTGGGTTTGCCTTGTGGGCAGGTCTGCTTTTTTTAGTTAGTCAGGCATGATGAGGATCCCCCAGGCACGACTGGGACAAAAGGTACACATGACACACTATAAATACGAGAAGATGCTGATTCAGTGCCCCGCGCGCTACAGGGCGCAGGCGATGGGTGGGTGTGCTACATCCTGGCACGTGTTGCCTGCCCGGTAGAACACACTCTATCCGCCCAAGCTGCTGGAACCGCAGCCGTGCACCGGTGTTTCAACAACAACTCCTTTCTTATGTTGCATGACATATACGTGTACCAAGCCTCTCAAGCTGCCGCCACCGCCTGGGTTGGTACCAGTTGCTGCATTTCTTGGGCCACCACTCCCTGGAATTCCCGCCTGAGTGCCCGCACAAAGCCACTGAAGTCCTGGCCCCCACTGTTGAGTGCAACCAGCAGCTCTGGGAGCCGCTCCACGCTGGGCTGGCAGCCAGACACTGCAACATGGGCACGAGTCTGGTCAGCATGTTGGTGGGTGATACTTGCTGGGTGGCCAAAGGTGCGTCAGACGGATTGCATCAGGGCCAAATCACAGCAAGGGCTGGGCTGTCAGAAAGGGTCCACCTGCTCAAACTGAAGTTTGCAGGCAGCAAAGCAGTCAGACCACGTTGCGCCCTGTGCTACAGGCTGTTTTCAACCTGACCGAGGCCCCGTACTCCCGCGCCCCATACGCATTGCCTCACACGATGAGTCAGCCCCACCTGCATAGCTGCTGTCCTCCTGCACCTCCACAGCAAAATGGAAGCCCCTGCCATGGTCTCGGGGGTCCACATGTGTGAACACCACATTCAGCTGCTCTCCTTCCCCTGCAAGGTTCCAACCAGGCAGGAAGCAACTCACCCTAGGCTGAGAGGCCCACACTGTGTTATACGTGTCCTGCAGGGATCCAGGCTGCTTACTGGGCCACGAAATAGATGCGTGGCTCTCAGTGACGTACTTGAAGTGCACTGTGGCCGCTTCCCAGGAGGCACACCCTGGCCGGCTGGCTTGCATAATACAAATATATACAACCGTGTTGTAGCTGCCTACACAAACACTACCGACCTGATGCGTGCTCAAATGCCAGGCCCAGCCGCTGTTTGTAGAGGGCTGCTGCCTGCCGGAGAGCCTGCAACTTATGCTGCTTAGCAGCCGATGTGTCCTTTATGACTGCAGGCAGGCAAAACCACAGATTATTTGTACCCATAAGCCTTCGCGTCACCCCTGCACCACCTGTGACATTGCAGCCAGGGGCAGAGGTGGGACACAGGGGCTTCCTTTGACAGTGTCCAGTCAGTGTGCATTCACCACCCGACCGCATCTCTGCTATTTAGCGCTGCCCTTACCACCAGTAACTGAGGCAACCATTTGTACCAGCACTAACTGCTGCCGCCACCTTACCTGCCTCCCGCCGCGCAAAGTCTGCTGCCTCCGCATCCAAAGCCTCCTTGAGCTCTTGCACCAGCGGCGGCAGGGCATCCTGCTCCGCCCTTATCCTGCCCAACTCCTCTTGCAGCTGCTCCACCTGCGCATGCTCGCTGGCCAGCCCTGCAGCACGGCCAGAGTAGGGATGAGCTTCCTGGCATGCCTAGAAGACGTGTGCGTGAGGCGCGCTAAGCCTGCGCGGCACCTCCGTCCAAGCAGGACTCAGCTGTGGTATTGTAGAGCAGCGTTAGGGAAGGTGTGCCTTCCTCAGCCAGGCATACACTCGCACAGCAGCAACAGCAGCAGCAAGCTACCACCATGGGCGGCCTAAGCAAAGGGGTGCTTCTGCTGCCAGTTGCTCACGCTGTCTCACTTCCTCGGCCCGCCTCAGTAGCTCCTCCTGCTGCTGCTCCAGGCTGCGGATGGCAGCTGCACAGCGAAGCAGGCATGGCGACTTTTAGCCTGTGGAGGAAAGCTATGGAGAGGAGTATTGCCTGCCCCCATAGATTTCAGTACTTTCCTGCTTCAGAGCTGCTTCTGGGCACTGCAAACTTGCTGTACCAGGACTCTGCGCACCTTGGAACTCTCTGATCCGCTGGAAGTGGGCATCTCTGGCGGACTCTGCGCTGGAGCAAACGCCCTGTGACCAGCGCTCGACTCGGTTCTTGAAGCCGTCCAGCTCCTTCTGCAGGCCTTGCAGGTCGATGCGTGACGTCATGCTTCGCTTCTTATGGTGTTCCTCCCTGTGGACAAGGCTTGGAAGGAGAGCTAGAAGGTTGAAAATCAGATCCTAGTGAGACTACGTGCGAAAACTGCAATTGCGTCGATTGCAGATGATCACCCCTTTGAACTGGGCGTCCTTTCTTGGCAACGCGGCCTGGATGTTTTCCACGTTAGGCCGGCTGCAAGGGTGAGGCAAGTCCCATAGCCCCAGAATCTTTGTGCCCAGCAACGAGCGTGGTGGGCCTGAGCTGTCAGGTGACGGCTTTGGTGCACAGCGTTTGTGACGAGGGACGCAAGTCCGACGGCTACCTGCATAGACCCCCAGGAGCTCGGTTTTAAGTTTTGATTGACACACATACCACTGATCACTTATCTTTCGCAGTTTACACGGCCCGGTGCTCTGCTTCCTTCCAGGTAGGACTGCAGCCCACATGAAGCAGACGCGGTCGACGGTATTATCGGGTTTGTGGGAGCTCTTGCAGCTTCAATTGCTTCCATGCCTGTCGCCCTAATGCATTATTGACAGCTTGCAGCTTGCCCGACTTGGGGTGTCTGGGCCGACCAGTTAACCCTTGCAGCAAGACCAGGGGGCGACTCCAGACGGCCTTGCCCCGCTTCCTGTGCTTTATATGGTTGCTTGGGAAACGTCCCTGCGCAGGGCATGCTGCATGGAAGCGTTGGAACGGGCAGCAGTGGCAGCTTAGTAAGAGCAGTAGAGGTGATGGCCGTGCCGCGGCTGCTGCTGGCGGTGCTAGCGGCCCTTGTGCTGCTGGCAGAAACTACCCAAGCCCAGGGTGTCAGCTTCAACGGCACCATAAACATCAATGGCTCGCCCACCCCGATAAGCAACATCTTGGACATCCCATCGCCGTCTCCCTCTGGCAACTCGCCGCCTCCCTCGGGTAGCGGCTCCCCTTCGCCGCAATCCCCATCCCCCAGCCCCAGCACGAGCCCGTCTCCCAGCAGTCCCCAGCAGTCACCATCCCCCAGCCCCAGCCCCTCCCCAAGTGGCACCAGCCCTTCACCCTCGTCGCCTTCTCCGAGCTCGCCTTCTCCCAGCCCCAGCAACAGCAGCCCCTCGCCGTCACCATCACCGTCACCGCCGCCGCCTTCCCCCAGCCCTTCACCTAGGTAAGAGCGATAAGGACTGGGAGGGCATTGCCGGCAGTCCAGCAGCATGCTTCCTGCCCTGCCAGGGCTTGCCGGGACTTGAATATCCTGAATTTCTCGTAAAAGCATCTGTCAAACTTGCGGCTCTGCATGTGTTGGCCTCCCTTGCTGCCACCACAGCTTCGTTAGATGGCCACACGCCTTATTCACAGCTAGAAGCATCAATGGGGTCCAACTTCTCTTTCATTCTGCATTGTAGTCCCTCGCCACCCCCTTCCCCGCCCCCGTCCCCTCCGCCCCCCAACCCCCCGCCCCCGGCTAGGTCCCCCAGCCCCGCCCCTGCCCCCTCCCCGGCAGTGGCGCCCTCCCCCGCCCCACGCCCCGAGCCCCGCCCCAGCCCCCAGCCCTTCGCCCAGCCCCGCCAGCGATGACGCGGTGGCGCTGCTGCTCTTCAAGCAGGGGCTGACTAATGAGGCTGACGTGGCAGCCCTTGACAGCTGGTCGCTGACGACCAGCGCGTGCAACAGCTGGGAGGGCGTGCTGTGCGCGAACGGGGTGTCGGTGACGTCGCTGTAAGTTTCTTGGTCAGGGCCGGGGCATTGCAGCGCGAGAGGGGTGTGCTCGGATGGTTGGGCGCATGGGGTGCAGTGGGGTGAGGGGGAGAGCACCTTGGCAGGCAAGCCCATTGACTCCCAGGGGCCCAGAAGTTCCCTCCATATTGTCTGACTGTGCGTCGTGCTCTTGGAGCCTCTGGTTAGATTCTGCTTGGTTGTGGGGCACCTGGTGGTTGTGCGTTTTGGTGTGTTTCCGTCCACCGTGGTTGGCAGCTTGGCAAAGCGTTCAGGCCAGCGCACAGCGTGGGACAGGCTGGCAGACCACAGGGGTGTGCTTCATGTCTACAATGGTGTCTTGGCCGCTGTGCAAGCCATTGCCATTTGCCAAGATCTGCTCTGGTGTTTATGAAGAGTGGTTGACCATGGCTCCCGTCGCCTTTGCAGGGACTTGAGCAGTGCCGGGCTGGAGGGCACAATCGCCTCAAACTCACTGTCTCAGCTCAACTCGCTGACCTTGCTGGACCTATCTAACAACAGCCTGTCTGGTGAGGGGCCGGCTGCTTAGAGCCCATAGATACCATTGCTGAGGGGATTGGATGCAGTACTGGCGGGATCCCAGGGCGGCTTGCCCTGCAAAGTGCTCGCAATCACGTGTGCAATCCCTTGTGTAGTGGCCCCGTGCGGCTGGGCACTGACCTCCCATGTTCTTTCCAGTGTCATTGTTGTGGCCCACAACTGATCTTGGATATCACGAAGCTGCTGGTCACGTGTTGCATTAAGGGGGCTAGAGCATGTCTAGTAGGTGCGGCTTAGCAGACTCACCGTGCCGGGCTGGCTCCTGTAGGCTCTATCCCCTCCGACTGGAACCAGGCGGGCAACCTGCCCCTGCTGTCCACGCTGCGCCTGGCCAGCAACAAGCTCAGCGGGCTTCCCGCCAACTGGGGCAGCGGTGGGAGTGAGGGCCTGCGGCGGCTGACGCTAGACAACAATGCCTTCCAAGGGTCCCTGCCTGAGGGCTGGGCATTCTCAAGCCTAGAGGAGCTCACGCTGCATGACAACCAGTTCAATGGTGGGTGGAGTGCCGGCGGGAAGTCCCGTATGCTAAACCTGCTTTGTTGTAGGGGGCTTGGCTGGACATAGGTGAGTGGTAAGCAGCTGAGTCAGGCTTTGGTGGGTTGTGTTAGCTTTGAGAGTTCATCTGCATGAGTAGTTGTGTCATGGAAGCGACATGAGCCAAAGCAAGTGGTGTGTAGCGCCTGGCTTGCAACATTGTCGGCTTCTAGGGTGGCTGGGACAGGAGTTGGATTGCTGTGGCGCTGCCACACCTGCAGCATCGGACGGGGAGGAAATGGCAGCAATTGCATTTATTCGAGGTGGAATGCACGAAGCAAGAGGGGCCCAAGACGGCATTATGGCGGGTGCCAGCTGCGTTGGTTAGCAGAGCAGAGGTTAGGCACTGCAGAGTGCACCGCAGGGGCTTAAGACGCCATGGCAATTCTCATCATGGTAATGAGATATTCATGCAGGGTCCCTCCCCACGAACTGGGATCTGCCGAACACCGCCAACATTACCATCCTGCCACAGGGCAACGGCACCGACCTGTGTGGGCAGGTAGGGGCATCCGGCGATGCCAGACAGGACCCATTGGGCTGGAAATGGCCTGCATTGGCTTTTGGTGATCTTTAGTGTGCCGTTCAAGAGTGCTGTGTGCTAATAGAATGCGCTGCGGCGGTAGCCAGTCCTTGCAACGGCTGCTCGTCGTACATGTGTCTAGTCTTTGGTTGGAATTGAGCTATCTACCCACGCGAAGAATCGCCACTTGTCATCACTGTGGCAGGCTGGGATAGGGAACATTTGGGCCGGGGTGGCGGCTGCTAGTTTGTACGCTGCGGGATTAAACCACCATTAGTTGCAAAGGGGGAATAGACCCCATGGCGCATCATTTGTTGTTGGCCATGTTGTACCTTACTTCGCCTTTGGTGCCCTCTGCAGATCCCCAGCTCTCCTCGGTACTACATCCAAAGCGGGGACAGCACGTACCAGGTGTTCAACAGCCTGGGGCCGTGCCTGGCAGCTGCCGGCAACTGTGCCAATGGGGTGCAGCAGGTGCGCCTCCATCAGTCTACAGGGCGTGTTGTTCCGTGGTGAAGTGGTGAGCAGTTCAGGGCTTCTCCTATGCGGGGTGAAGACTGGTTTAGGCAGGGAAGAGGTGTTTGGCCGGGCCCTGCATGTGTGAAGTTCTGGCATAAGAAGATACACAGGCATTGCGGTGGAAAAGCAGGCAGTGAGCTGACCACCATTGTCGTGCCTGGATTCAATGGCTGGGGTTCTTGGTACATGCGAAGTCTTCTGTCATGGCCCCATGCCATGCTGCAATGCCACTTTGGTATCTGGCATAGCTAAATAAACAAATACGCCCAGGCCTCACCGCCCAGCCGTAGCCTTGCGCAGCTACCTATATATGTCATGGCCCTTACCTGCAGGTGGCGCTCAATGGCACCAACATGTACGACGCGTCTGCTGAGGCGGGCGCCACGGCCTGGGACACAGCAGCCCTTAACTCCCGCATAAACCCGCTGGCCGCCAGCACTGCTATTGCCACCCTGCCCTGCTATGCCTCCGACCAGAGCTACTTGGGAGGCGACATGGCTTTCGGGGGCACCGCCTGGGGCTCCGCCGCCAATGCTGGGGCGCCGGTTGAGGCGATGCCCCCCTCGGAGCCTGACAGCTGCTACTCTGCCAGCGGGGATGGCGCCTTCTGGCAGGTACGCTGGGCTGCGCTGTGGCATGCTGTGGGTTTGGGCATGAGGACGTCATGGGACGTGGCGGCCGCCGTGTGTAAGCGGGGGTGTCTGGAGCCCCACGCGCTCCCTTCTTCTGTTGCACAGCTAGGCTGCCTGGCTGTTGATCCGGCGGAGCCCACTACTTTCAATGCCTGTGGGAGAGATGCGGTGACACCCCAGTGCATGGTGTATCTGAACCTGGAGCATATGGAGGAGCGTCCTGCTGCTGGTTGCAGCGGAGCGCAGAGGTATAAGTGATGTATATCAAGAGTCCCCCACCCCAGCCCACCCCACCACACACATGCGCTCTCCGATCAAACCTCAGTATCAGACCCTGAATACCTATGTTAGTCCGGGAGGAAGTGCAACCTTTCCAGGCCCCCTGGTGGCCAGCTAGCTTCACCAGTGCTTTCTCTGCTCGCTTGAGCAGGCCCCTGTTTTTTATCAGGACACACCTCGCAAGCATGTCTGGGCACCATTGCTCTCCAGGTGGTCCCCAGTTGTTACGTAGTGTTGGGTGAAGTGTTCATTCATATCCCTCTCCGCCCCCTGTTTTGGCAGGTGGACCTTCAGCAATCCCTCAACATCTCCACAGTCGTCCTGACAGCGGGCCAGGGCGGCATCTCCGGCGCCACCATCACCCTAGGGGATTCCCCGAACCCCTCGGGAACCCCTTGCGCTTCAAGTGTGGCCCTGGGCAGCGGAGACAGCGGCAGCTGGGCGTGCTCGGGGCCCGGGCGGTACCTGTACATCCAAGGGGGGAACCTGGACCTGTGCAGCGTCCAGGCTTACCCAGCAGGTAGGGCTCCTTGTCGCTGTGGGTGGTATCTGTGGATCCACAAGAGGAATCTGGGCCTGTCACAGCGTGCAGGTCTACCCAGCAGGTAGGGCTGCCTTCCTAGTTGTCACCCCCTTCCTTGTGTGTGATTCGGTGGATCCAGGAGATCTAGGTGGATCCAGGAGGGAATCTGACCTGTGCAGCACTTCGTGCTGGACACATCGCCTGTGCTGGTCTGCCTGGCGGGAGAGAACTGTGATGCACTGCTGACATGAGTATTCATATGACATCTGTCCCTGGTGTCACTCATACGCTACCTAGCCACCTTGAACTTGTATCTGCCTTGCAGCTTGTCTCACCTTTCCTCGCCCCGTCCTGTGAAACTCAAGCCAAACACAACATGAAATGACTTTGGGACTGGCGTCCAGCTGACAGGTGTATGACCCCCTGCCTCTCCCACCCGTGCTGCCACTGCAGCTTCCTCTGTAAGTGTTAACAAAGACTACACCGCAACAGCCAGCGGCGGCGGCACCACAGAGGGGACCTACACTTCTCCAGACCAGCTCTCCGTGCGGGGCAGCGACACAGCAGCGCTGGCGTTGGACCTGGGTTACATGGGCGCCGTGGCAGGTGAGCCATCACCTGAGCTGTTTAGGAAAGGAGGAAAGGAAACTCTCAAAGCTGCGGAGAGGCTGTGGCGCTGGCTTCGGGGTTGCGTGTGGGTCACGTCCATTAACGCGCTGTGGCAGGCAGGTTTGTTGGGAGAGGAGAGCAGCTGTCATGGCATACTTGCAGTGGAGTGGCCCGCCGATGGGGTGGCACTTGGCTAAGTGGGAGCTGAAGGAGGGGCGGGTTTGTTAAGGCTTGGGGGTGGGGGTGGGGAAACCAGTGGTGTGTCCCCCCCTGGGCAGCCGAGAGGAGCGGCGACTTTGGAGGCTTCCATGCCATTTTGGGTCAGACGGTGCTGTGGGACGCACCAGCCCTATACTGGCAAACGTTAGGGCCGGCGACCTTGGAGGCTTCATCACTGACCTTGGGGTGCATCGGTGTTGTGGGCCGCGCCGGGTGCTGGCGTGGCGGCCGTGCCAAACCAGGGACAGTAACCACCTGCCGGCCAGCCCCGTCCCTACACCTGGCGACGCTGGGAAGTCAGCCTGCTTTGCCTGCTGCAGCCGTTGCACTGCCGGGCGCCAACGGCATAGACCAAGTGCTGGTGGCAAATGACACCCTCGGCTCGGATGGGGGCGCCCCCTCGGGGACCGCTTGTAACACCGGCAGCAACGGCACCTTCAGCTGCGGCGGGGCCGAGGGGTCGCACGTGGTGGTGGTGGGCTCGGGGACCAGCATGACGGTGAGTCATGGGTGACTACATGCTGACTTGGAACGCGTTACGCAGCATTGATAGCCTTAGTGCTGGTTCAGCCCCCCAGTCCAGTTTTGGTATCGTACCGCATTTGGCCCGCTGCAGGGATTCCCTTCCAGGGCAGGGCATGTGAAGGTCTGCCTTAGGCACCCCTTAGGCACAGCCGCAGACCATGGTGGCAGAACACATGCCTGGTCCAACCTCAGCAGGCGGCTAATGCTTGCAAATAACGCACACTGCTGGCATGCTTGCAAGGGACTCAGCTGTCCGCTGCCCCACCTGTTTGTGCCCACACATCCATGTCTATGTGCCTCCCTATGCCTCCCCTGTGCAGCTCAATGGGCTGCAAGTCTTCCTGGCTCAGCAGCCGGGGGCGGCCCCTCCCCCTCCCCCCTCCCCCTCGCCCTCCCCGCCGCCCCCCTCCTCCCCCACCACCCTCCAGTGGACCCAGGACTTCTTTGTGGGCGACAATGTGGGCATCTTTAACCCCTCAAACGAGGGGCAGCAGGTGGCCCTGCTGTCAGCCATGTATGAGGCGTGGACCCCCGCGCTGAACGCGGCAGGCTATACCGGCCCCAAAAACATTACCATTGTCTCGGTGAGCGGCTTGTGGGATGCGTGGCTGGGTCTGACTTGGGGAGTGGGTGCTTTTTCGGGTGTAAGGCTGCAACTGGTTTGGGTACTGGTGTTGGTACTGGTACTGAGGGGCTGCTGGCACGGGTGGGAGTGATGAGGTGGAGTATGGGTAGGGGGCAGGGGATGCCTGGGGTTGGGACACCACCATAGTACTGGTGGGGGCCAGGGGATCCTTGGGGTAGTGAAGGGTTAAGGACACCACCAGGAGTAGCTAAAGTATGGGGGCAGGGGACGCGGTGGCAGATATTCCAGAACGACGGCCAGAGGGTGGCTGTGTTGCCGGCATTGCCTGAAGGAGGCCTGAAGGCCCGCAAAATTGCTGCCCAACACCTGATGTGAAAGATGAGGTGAACTGCCTGCAGGCCGAGGGCAACGTCAACCCCTACAATCTGCCCGTCAACCCCTCCAGCGCTCAGACACTGCTGACCAACGTCACCTTCCTAACCAGCCTCAGCGACCCGACAGAGCTGTACACCATCCTTAGCAACCCCAACGTCACCGAGGCCCTGGCGGCGAGCCTGCTAGGTGAGCTCCGTGTAGTCAACCATTAGTAACCCCGCCCGCCATGGGCGCTGAAGCTGCCGGGCGCCTGCCCCGCGGTTTGTACGCGCCACAGGTTACCGTCGATCTCGCCGTTTTCAAGGGTGTGGGTCACTCACACTGTCATTCAGCTTTTTCAAACGGTGTGGCCCCTGCCCTTCCCCACGTCGCCCGCTCTGAGCCCTCTGCGGTTTGCTTTGCGCCCTCACCAGTGGCTTGTGTCAAAACCGCCGCCCGCAGGCTTTGGCACCATCTGCAGCGCCATCCAGCTCTCCCAGGATGCTCCCCTCATATGTGTCATAGTATGTGTCATATTATGTAAGATCCTCTGCCTGCAGGCTTCGGCACCATCTACAGTGCCACCCAGCTATCCCAGGACGTGGTCCCCCTCTCCCCCTCCCCATCACCCAGCCCCTCACCCTCCCCCTCGCCCAGCCCCTCACCCCCGCCCCCCAGCGGCGGCGGCAGCAGCAGCAACGTGGGCGTCATCGCGGGGGCCGCCGCTGGCGGCGCGGTGGCGGTCGTGGCAGCCGCGCTGATCGCGTGGCTGTGCCTTCGGCGCAAGAGGCGGCGGCAGCAGACCAAGGGAGAGCGGTTGACGGACTCTGAGAAGGGCGAGGCGCCCTACCCTAAGGCAGTGGGTGTGTGCGGTTTGGTGCGGGGGTAGAAGCTGTAGCCTAAGTGGGGGAGAAGGTGTGGGGTTGCTTTGTAGGAGGGTCGTATGCGAGACAGGGAGTGGTAGGCGATGCGCTTGAAGGGCGAGCATTGGCATATTATGTTAGGGTCGAGGCGCCGCACCCCAAGCAGTGGGTGAGTGGGTGTCGTGCCTGTAGCGGTAGCTGTAGCCTAGGTGGGAGGGATGGTCTGGCATGGGGGGGTGGCTGTCTGAGAGACAGAGAGACAGGATGGGTAGGGGATATTGTAGATGAGCGAGCGCTGACTGGATGTGCTAAGGCCAAGGCGCCCGACGGCCGAAACCTGCGGGTTGCTGGGATGGTCCTGGGCTTGCTTGGCCGTCCGTGGACGTGCTAGTCGATGGTGGTGATGACTTCCTGGCCTGGGAGGTGGAGTCGCTTCAGGGCTATAGTCTTCTTCCATACCCCTCTCTATCCTTGCTGTACTGACAATGTTTGCCGCTGTGATGCTGCCTGCAGCGGTGCACCCGCCTGGACCCCCCACATGGTCTCAGCTGGGTCCCAAGCCACCCCTGGGACCCACCTCACCCCTAGGACACCTGGGCCCCGCCAACGGCGCCAGGCTGATGTCGGCCGGCGTTGCCTCGGGCACCATTGCTGCTGCCAGGGTGCCCAACGGGCTGGGCAGCTCGGAGAGCGGGCACAGCAGCAGCCAGCAGGCAGCGGCCGAGAGCAACAGGTGTGTGGAGTGAGGGACGAGAGGCGTTGCGAGGGAGGAAGGTGGCACGGGGCGAGGGGGCAGGCCCTGAGGGGCTTGCGTGAGGCAGTATGTGTGCTGTTGTTACCTGTAGCGCACTGTGCAAGTAGGGTGTTGCAACCCTGTTGCCAGTTGTGGCGAGTTCCACTGACCAGGCGACCCTACCCATGCGCCCCACCTTCTAATAGTCGGTTATTAACAAGGGCCTAGTGGTGACTAATGTGAACCCCCCCCCCCCCCCCCCCCTTGTGCCGCACCCCTGCAGCCAGCATGGCGCCCTACCTTCAATAGATGGCTTACTAAAATGGCTTACTAGCAAGAAGTTAGTGGTGACTAATCTGCATCTCCCCCCCTGTGCCGCACCCCTGCAGCCAGCATGGCGCCCTGTCTCTGGACAACGACCCGGTCCTGCAGTCCATCCTTGCCAAGCTGGACGAGCAGGAGCGGATAAAGAGCGGCAACGACAACGAGCGCAGCACGCCGCGGGCAGTGGCGGACGCGGCGGCGGTGGCAGCAGTAGTGGGCAGCGGCGGCAGCGGCAGCAGCGCGGCGGGGACCCCCGTGCACCGGGGCAACAGCAGGTGGGTGGGCGCGTGGGTGGCGGGAGGAGGAGGGGGGCGGGGGGAAAGGGGGAAGCCAGGAAAGCGGTACGGGAGGGGGTCATGCTCTTGGCATGGCAGGAACGACTGACTGTTCTGGAGGATTGCGGGTGGTGGAGCTGTAGTGGAGAAGGGAGGAGGGTGAGTAGCCGATGGCGCTTGTGGCATCTCCAGCCTGGGTGTCTCCAGGCCGCTAGCAAAACAGGCTGTGTTTGCACATGCCAGCGTGTGTCCTTCCAGGCTGGAGAGCCGGCTGCCTGTGGCAGTTGCTGAAGATACATATTGTCCTAGGTGGGTCCGAGGACCATACCAGTGGGAAGGGCAGGACATCAACATCCCTGTGGACTTCATTGTACTGTCAAGGTGTTGGGTATGGAGCGGACGTTTTGCCTCAGCTCGGTTGAGCCTTTCTGTGGTTGGGGCTCCTCGTTTTTTTGTACAGCTCATTAGGCACAGGCCTGTGCACATCTGGCGGCTGTGGCGTGCTGACAGCGCTCCCCTCCCTGCTGTGCGTGCTGTGCAGCAAGCCCCAGAGCTCGGGGCCCTCGCTGAACATGGATGTGAAGATGTGGATGCTGTCATTCAAGGACCTGGCCCTGCAGAAGCAGATTGGGGAGGGGTCCTTTGGGCGGGTGAGTCAACCCATCGGTCGTGAGTCGGAGTGGGAGTGCTCTTTGCGGCGGTCCTTGGGAGGGCTGTTTCAGACGGGGGGGTACAGTGTGTGGGTCGCTGCTACCATCCACTGTCCAAGGGGATGCTGTGCGAGAAGCAGCATAAATCCCTTTGGGCAGCTTAAGTCGGTCATTGACATGAGGTGCTGTCTGCCGCTGTGAAGTACTACGTTGAAGTAATGCTACTACTGACAGGAATGCATGACACAGCTCTCCTTTTGCACGACAAGTGCTGTTCCAAATTTGTCAGCTCTGTCTTTGCTCCTGTTGTTCTACATCCGCAAGTCACATTAGGTCCTTGCTAAGTCTTTTCCATGCTTTTGTTTTTCTCCCTAACCAGATCTACGCTGCCAGGTGGCATGCAGCTAGTGGGCTCTATGTAGTGCTGATTTGATGCCATGTCTTGCATCTCTGTGCCTCCCTGCGCAGGTTTACCTGGCCAAGTGGCATGAGACCATGGTCGCTGTCAAGCTGCTGCTCAACACCGGGGTCAACATGGGTGATGACCTGGACGCTGCTGCTGAGCTGGCGCTGTCCCTGTCCAACCCCATCCTCTTCAACCTGCAGCAGGTGCGGGCAGCGGACCTTGATAGCTGGGGAACTAGAGAGCTGTCCAACCCGTCAGGGTAGGGTCTCCCAGACTGCCCAGGCCGACACAGCGGTTTGGTTACACCTTCCTCAACCTGCAGCACATGCCTGGAGGGAACCCGGCAGGCAGTGGGGGTGAGCTGGTGGCCCCGCCAGGCTGGGGATTTACCATGGTGTCAATGCTGTCTGACCTCCTGTGTGGTGCCAGAAAACCTACCACCCTTCTCCTTTGGAGTTCCATGCTGGTGGCAGACCACTCCAGTCCCCTTCCTGACCGCATTATTCTGTGCAGGAGGCGGGCATGATGGTGGCCCTGCGCCACCCCAACATCGTCTCCTTCCTGGGCGTCTGTATTGGCAGACCATGCAGACCGCTCTCCCTGGTTGTGCTGTGTTGCAGGAGGCGGGCATGATGGCTGCCCTCCGCCACCCCAACATCGTGTCGTTCCTGGGCGTCTGCCCCACCCCGCCCTGCGTGGTCACAGAGTACTGCGCCCGCGGGTCGCTGCACGACGTGCTGCGGCTGGCCAGGAGCAGCCCAGCGCGCGCAGCGCAGCTGGACTGGCCCCGCCGGCTGAACATGGTGTGTGGGACGGAAGTCGTTGGTGGCCCGACTCCTGTGCACATTGAGCTGTAGCAGCGCTGAGTGGTGCCCTGGGAGATGGGTGGGTTGAGGGGAAAACAAAACAATGATTTATATGCCCAGGGCATAACACATAGCTGTGGCTGAGCTTTCGGTGCGTTCTCTGTGGATGATGTTGGGTGGGGTGGGTGGGCAGGATTGCATGCATTGAGGGGTAGCAAATGAGGGCAGGGGGGCAGGGTTGCAGGTTAAGGTGGATGTCAGGGAGGAAGGGAGTGTGATTTGGGGTATGGGGACCTCTTGGGGCGTGGCGTGCGGTGCTCTCCTTCTGGAACGCGCTGCGCTCCCTGGGGATCCACGGTACCATTGCAACTTGGCGGTGGTGGACGAGCCTCGCTGATTACCTGTTCTTGCATCGGACAGAGCCCTCCAGGATTCCATGCCCTCCCTGGCGCAGATGCTGGATGCTGCCAAGGGGATGCTGTACCTCCATGCCCACCACCCGGCCATCATCCACCGAGACCTGAAGAGCCCCAACCTGTGAGTGCCCCCCTTCGCCCTGGAGCAGCGCCCGGTCCCGTCCTCACAGTGGTGCTGCTTTGTCCAGTTGATGTCGTCTGCTGCCAGAGCACCTGGGTCACCCTGCTGATGCGCATGCGCGCCTCGTTAGCGCAGTTCCGCTGACAAAGCTTGGCGCATGGCCTGATCAGGCTGTCTAACCCCTGGTTATTCCTGTTGGGCAACCGCAGCCTGGTTGGCAAGCTCGAGCGGCCGCTAGCGGGTGAGGCATGCATTGTCTCATGACTAATCAATTAGTCTTACCCTGGTCTACCCCTCTCGCGCTGCTGCAGCCTGGTGGACAAGCACTGGCGGGTCAAGGTCAGCGACTTCAACCTGTCCAAGATGATGGAGGAATCTTCCGTGGTATCCTCCATGGCCGCCACCAACCCCCGCTGGCTGGCGCCCGAGATCCTCGCGGGGCAGAGCGCCAACTTTGCCTCGGTGGGTGATGCTGGGAAACAAATCCTGTGGCCGATGTTGCTGGGGCGATACTTGTGTTGTTGTACACGTGGCGTACTAGCCGTCGTCTATCTGCCCTGCCAGCTGCGTTGTGTGGGTGGTGCCTGTGCCGCTCCGGCCGTAGTATATCTGCTGCTCATTGTAGATGGGCGTGCTCGGTCATTGTAGGTAGGCGTGCTCGTCACTTGACGTTGCCAGCCTGGTTGCTTGCTTGGGTGCCAACTCTTGGTTTCTCCGCCTGCCTGCAACCATGTGATCGGTTCGGTGCGGTTGTCTGGCGGAAATGTCCACCTGGCAAGGGGCCTCCCGCATGGCTTTAGTGTGCGCCATGTCTCCCAGCCCTGCAGGCGGGGGTTTTGTCTTCGCTTGTAGCCCTCACTTTCGAACCAGGATTATGCGGGCAGAGGCATGGTATGCCTACCATGGATCGGTGCTGAATCACCCGTGGCTTATGACTCAATCCTGCGTCCTCCATGCAGGACGTGTACGCCTTTGGCGTTGTGCTGTGGGAGATGCTGACTTGGGAGCTGCCCTGGGGCACGACTAACCCTTGGCAGGTGGTGACCATTGTGATGGAGGGAGGCCGCCTGGAGATCCCCCAGCCCCACTTGCTGCCCGGCAATGGCGGCGACTTTGAGGGACTCGAGACCTACTGCCGGCTCATACGCAGCTGCTGGGAGGGGAACCCGCTGGACCGGCCCACATTCAGCGGCGTCATCGGGGTGCTGAGGTGGGGATGAGTCATGGCGGTAGCTGGGGCGTGTGTGAGGTGTGTGGCTTGGGGGGTTACAGAGGATCGAGTCCTGGGAAAGGAGGGGTGTGGTTTGGGGAGTAAAAGGATGTCAAGAGTCCAGGGAAAGGAGGGGAGAGCTTTTTCATAATGTCGTTGCAGACAAGGTCCACACATAAGGGCGTTGGTAGTTGTGGCGCTATGGAAGCTGCTGTCATGTGCCAACATTTGAGCCGGGTAGGGCCTACGCTGTGTGCGGTCGGGCGCGATCCTTGTATCATCCTCTCCCCCAGCAATGCAGGGGCTTGGGACCATCACCCTCTGGACATCATCCATGTTGATCCTAAAGCCTTGTATACTTGAGGCTTGGCCGGTGCAATGCAAAGCAACTTGGGATGCATGCCTCCAGGGATTTGCTGGCGGACGCCCTGCAAAAGAAGCCCCCCACCGCCGGTGCCGCCGCCGCACGGCTTGCCGCCGCCGCCGGCGGCAACAGCGGCGCCGGCACGCCGGAGGACGGCGCGACCCCCACCACCGCCCGCGCGTCCGCCGCTGCTGCCTCGCCCCAACTGGGCCTGTCGCCCGCTGACACGCCCACCTCGCCGGCAGCGCAGGCGGCTAAGAACGGGGGCGGCCTGAGCAGCCTGTTGCCTCAGGTGGGCAGCCGCGGCTCCCAGCGGTCTGCTTGATAGAAAGCAATCTGGGGTTTCGGCGCCTGCGAGGTTGGCTTCTGGTCCCAGCCCAGGCCTTAACTAATTACAAGGATGCTAGATTGAAAGGGCCGGGCGCAGCTAGCGTCACAGGTTGTGGTCTAAGGATATTGCTTATGTTGAGCCCCACGTATTGCGGTTGTGGGGAGTGCCAAGGGCTGGCCCGGA